>JAQZBX010021320.1:0-10268 GCA_029593785.1 Cabassous unicinctus
AGGGAACATGGGTGGTAATTCCAAATATCCTAAGGTTAAATTGTACAAAAACTTAATACCAGTTTCAAAAGTATATTCTCTACAAATGAAGATAGTAGTTCTAATAATGATTATAATACTGTCTGCTTTCTAATTTTCAGTTATTCTTAAAAACTCAGGTGCAGAATAACAAGCAAGGGCAGGTTAAATTTGGAGCAGATTTTCCCAAATTAGGACACCTTCTTTTTTACAGTGCTTTATGTAGATATGAAAATTGTTGGAAAAGCTAACAGTCCTGACCCCAAAAGTCTTTTGCCTTAAAATTTTAACTCTGATCTTGCTTTGAAAAAAACTTTGCTCCATTCCTTTCCCATTCCTGCCACTGCCATTCTGCTTGTATGAGAGCAGGCAAAAATATACAGCAAGGAGAAACATTGGATAAAAATAAAAATAGTAAATTAAGGGATCAGTAAAAAGTCTTTGGGGTGCATTTGTTTTTATTTTGGTGTGTGGCACTTTTAGGTGGCAAGGTCTTGTGGTCAGTGAGCAAACTGACCCATAGATAGAAGAGTATTCATCTTACAGGCTTTCTCTGCTTTTAGTTCAAAATGCTATGTCATAAATGAGCAATTTCATAGCTAAGGAGACTGGACAGACTGAGGGCTAAGATGATGGTATTGGTGACACTTTTATATAAATTCTCTCAAAGCATTATTTTCCTTTCTTTATGTGCAACTTGCAACAGAGAATGGTCAGAGGATGAGAAGGGTGTTACAAGCTTAGAAGCAGGCAAGCAATACATGGGAGAAGTAATGAGAAAGCAAGAGAAAAAGTCCCTGACTTTAGAAGGAAGAAGCTAGTCACATGCCCTCAGTTATAAGTAACAGAACTTTTGTTAGAGTGCCCACACCAGGAAGTACCTCAAGTTTGTCTCATTTTCTTCCTGCCCCCTTCCACTCCAGCTAGACATCCAAAGATGATGGCTGCCATAGTTTTCTTCATTGCACCTTGATGCCTGGTTATCTCCTCCTTTCCCAATTGTGTCCTTAGTGTTGGCCAAGGTGGTAAGTTGCTTGCCTGGCTAATATGCTAATGCAAAGACCAGGAACTCTTCTATCTCAATACCAGTCCTTTCCTCTCCTTTTCCTTCCTCACCACCCCCTAGGGATAAATATTCTCTTTGCCATTCCCTATGCTGCATAAGGCCGAGGATTAACACTGAAGTGTAAATTTCATTCCAGAAATAAAAAAAAGAGTATGATTGGCCCATGGCATATCACTGAGGTGGTGGATGGGGTTTTAGTTCAGCATAAGCCCCCCTAAAAGGAGCCAACCATGTATTGTCTGCCAAAAAACACAGATAAAAGCTAATGCAATGCACAACATTTCCCTCAGTATTCTCATTAAAGAGTTTGCCTACAAACAAAGCTAATGACAGTTATTTATACAGATTAAATTATGTTTATCAAATTATTCAAATAAATTAATAAAAATTACACTGTGGTGAAAATTTCTAAGCAGCCAAAGAAAGAAAATGCAAGCTTTACCAATTGCCAGTCCTGCTGAGTTTCTCTGTGGTGCTGCTAACAATTTAGGAGTTCCTCACAGACGGCAGCAGTCTCCTAATTAAATAGTACCTTATATTAACCATACTGAGTATAAAGCGTTCCCATTTCAGAGCCTTTTCATGTATATTTCCCCAGCAGTAACTGTGATGGGTACAATAACTCCTCATTTTATAGAGGTAGAAAGCGGGACTCTGAGCGGTTTAGTACTAAGGAGAAGAAGTCTGAGCTAGAAAGCAGAGCTTAAGAAAATCGGTTTATTGCTCCCTTATCTAGCTAAATCACATAGCTGCTAATTTTCTAAGTGTCCATGTGACATGAGACACAAGCCAGTGCCTGTTATGCCATACAGTCATGATTCATTTATGCTTTCATTCTTTTGTGCAAAAGTAAAAACCATTTATACAGTCCCTGCTTTGTGCCAAGAAGTGTGCTAGGTGCCAGAGACATAAAAATGGCTAAGTATTCAAGTTGCTCACACTTTGATAGGGAAATGGTTGACCTAAGAAGAAAATTATAATGTAATTTGATAAATGTTATAATAAAATGTTAAACAGAGAGTTTTGGAGGCACTAAGGAACTCACTTAGCTTGGGGGAACTCAAGAATCGTTTCACGAGGAGCTAACATGGATGACCTCTTTAAGGGATTAATTGTGAGGCTTGGAACCCATCCATCCAGATTCATTCAAGGAGGATGCAACGAGGACACTCACCTAAGCAGGCAGCTGCAGGGCTTGGACCTCCAGGGATGGTCCAGAATTATGCTGGGTAAGCCTTCAGACTATTGCTGTGTGCCAGGTATTATGGAGGACATCAACAATGTGCTTCTGCCTACACAGGCTCCCCCAGGGCATTTGCCTGTTTGACCAATATTATTGAGCCCTGACCCAGAACTGAACTAGCAGAATAGCATTTCTGGGTACAAGACTGTGGAAGAAGCCTATTTAATAAGCACCCCAGGTGATTCTGATACATACTAACTTAGAATACCAATGGATATAGGGGGAAAAGGCAGGCTTTGCACTGTATTTCAGTCATGGATGAATTCTGATGTCATATTTTCTATGCACTCTTTTATATGTTCCTCATACTCCATTTTCTCATTGCAGCAATGAAATCAATAGCTCTACCTGCCAAAGCATCCACTGTGTTAATACTCTCCTCTGTTAGTAAAGTGACTTTTCCTTTTCCTCTTGGTTTATAAGCCGAGAATCATGTGATTTGTCAAGCTGCTGCAGTACCATTCTACTTTGACGGAAGAGATCTTACAGTTGGTTAATAAAAAATAAGGCTGTACAGCAAAAATTCTAGCAAGTAGTCTTTCCCCTCCACTCTTTCATAATCTCTCCCTGAATCTCAACCACTTCACGTGCATCAATTAATGATGATATTAAATTTCTTCCAAAAATAATGAACATATAATTAAGATTAACCCTAAGTTAAACCATGGAGTTTAGTTAATAGTACAATTATAAAAAATACGCTATCATCAATTGTAACAAATGTTCCACACCAATGCAAGGTGTTGGTGGTGGGGTGGTATATGGGAATCCTGTATTTTATGCATGATTGTTCTGTAAACCCACAACTTCTTTAATAAAGAAAAAAAAACAAAACATACGACATGTGTATCTGAGTTTTTGTTTGTATGCATATTAGGTATACATTACTGCAATGCAAATATCACAAAAAACATACGTTGATGATCTTATCTGTGGTTCAGACATCTTAGCATGGCTTAGCTGGGTTATCTACTTCTGGGTCTCTCACAAGGCTGTAATCAAGGTGTCAGCCAGGGCTGGGCTCTCATATGAAGGCGAGAGGTTAGAAGGAAGCCACTGGGCTCATTTCACACTCGAGGTGGAAGGGGGTGTGTGTGATTCCACGGAACATGAATATCAGGAGGTAGGGATCATTGAGGGACAACTTAGAAGTCAGCTGCCATTGGTTGTGTGCATGCATGCACATGTGTGTGCATGCAGAAATCAAAGAAGGGACTGAGTTCCACATTTAGGATGACACAATTCAGCAGGAACTGACTGTTGGACCCATGAAAACATATATTTCAAGGAATCTAAAGAAAATTTAGGACAGCCTTTACACAGGGTGTGGAAGGAGATCTGAACCCATATTATTTGGATCTCAAGGGGCACTCAGACCTTATATGCTCAACATACTTCAATAATTGGATTATCCAGAGGCCTTGTTATAACTATTCACTTTGCTTTACCTAACAACAGTTTGGAAGTAGAATACATTCAGAAGTATTAAATGTTGCAAAAAGAAATAAGAGATTTATGTATTGATGGAGAATAGAGGGAGTGTTACAAGTCTTTGCACCATCGAGTCAATGCTGCTTCAGTGACACAAAGGTCTCAAGTTATTTTATAGTTAATTTTGGCTTAAGGTTTAATCTAGTAACTCAGGGAAAGTTCTCTAACGATCCAACACTAACTCTGTAACTTGTACATCCTCTGATTATATTAGAGAAAACTTTTAAGTAAAAAACAACTGCATTTTAATAAACTGATCATTAGCTAAGAAACATATATATCCCTTTAATTTAGAATAGACTGGTCCATTTAGTTCAGAGTCAATCAGATATCTCAAGTATTTATCTTTGTGTCAGGCATTGTGTTAGGCAGTTTCACAGGTGCCATCTTATAGAATTCTCAAAGGACCCTGGTGACAAGTTAATTATGAAGGCTGAGGGTAGAAGAGAAGTCCAATAAAATTTTTCTAGTGTGAGAGACTGGGTTAATTTGAAGTAATTATTTGAAATCATGTAGTGGCAACAAGTTTAACCATGGATGCAAAGGGGATGACAAGTTCTGTTTTTAACATGTAATCTGACAATATAAACCATGGCATCCTGTCAGAAGTTAGAAAGAAGAGTACGGGGATTTGGCGAGAGAAGCAGGTGCAGCTATGGTGTTGGGAACCTACATGAGCATAATTAGGGGAAATAAGATGAGATGACTGCTGACCATCTTTGAAATATCAGTGTTCTACTTAGTTGATCTTTCCCTTAACTTTTTTTGTGACAAAAATATAAGAATGTAATTGGTGAAAATAAATGCCTTTCTTTTGATTGATGAATGAGTGCACAGGTAGTAGTTGGGGTACTGAGAGCAGGTGACACCTTCCAATAGGAGCAGGTGGGAATTAGTGGTGTCTCCTTCCAGGGTACTTTCCTTGCCTTAGGAAGTGCAGGAGGGCTGCCTAGCTGCCTATGTTAGTAGAGAGAGTTACCGAAACCTCAACCGGAATATTAGCCTTTCCTACTATCCAAAAGTGGAGTTAGACATATTTTCCCAAGTGTTAGGTGCCCCCACCCCCTGCTTGTTCTCATTAAGCTCTAGGAAGGAATAGTTGACTTTTCCAAAATTTAGATGATGTGGATGCCGTGGACTTGTGCTGTCACATCTCCTTCCAAGAGGATCCGCTCTGGGGAGCATGGGCGACAGAATGCCTTCGGACAGAGATCACCCTTCCTCCAGATTGCTCCAGGACAACGGTTGAGCATGGCAGATAAACTAGAGTTGGACCATTTCTCCCAGTGTCAGGCTCCTTTGATGGGCAGGGGCACCCCATTGGCCAGGCTGAGACATTTTTAGTACTGTGCTATGGTCTGTGGCTTTTTCTACCCAATCCTCCCTTCTGTCTCCCTTCTCACAGATGTCAGACCTGCATTATCTCTTCTCACCTATTCTTGTTTCCACCCTCTTTATCCTGCATGGGTGGTTCACCCACTAAATCTGCACATCAAAACCCATCTTGGTGTCATTGTCTCGAGGACCTGAAGTGGCCCAGGTGGTAAGTACCTAATCATCCGCAGTGAACACTATGCCTTACATGTTATGATAAGCATGTGCAATCTCCAAAATCAGTTTTTAGAGGTTGGGATGGTAAAGAAGGTGGGGATGGCTCTGATAGACTTAGATTCCTCAATCTGATCAAAGCAGAGTGACATTGCGGGTGCAGTATTTTATTTAAGATATCAGAGAAGTCTATTCCCACATCTTGGGAGGACCCTTTTCATTCAAAATTGGAGTTCTAAGTTTGGGATGTGTTTCAGTTTATAGGGCAAGTAAGTCACCCAGAATACCATGTTTGCATCTTATGTCAGATGGATGAGGTGTGTCTCTATAATATTACAAGCAACTCAGTGGAGTGAACTCCGCTGTTTCCTGTGTTTTTAGATATATGTAGATGTGTGCAGTGGGAGGTCATCAGTGATTTGAAGCAAAACCTAAATTATGAAAAGGTAGTTCATCCATTAGCTTGAGCAAAAATCTGGAATTCATAAGTTTCTGATAAAATGCTAATAACCTGGAGTCACTGTAGGATTTGTGCATTTGTGAAAAATTACAGGGAGATTCTGCTTGCCTTGATGGCAGGTTTGGCGTCCCCTCTGAACCTCACTAACTCCCCAGCACTCAGCGCTGTACCTCACACGTGTCAGATGCTCTGTAAATAATTGTTGGGAAAAAAGATGAAGGACATTATGTTCAGGATAGTTATAACTGTGCGTAACTGTGACTATATTCAAGCACTTTTACCATATTAGCACATTGAATAATGGAAATAATCACAATTAGTCACAATAATGTCTGTTCTATAATAAGTGTTTTTTTTGACACTAATTATTTCTTACATGACTGGTAAATAAGGGTGTAATGTTGGTATAGTATAGAAGCGATATTGATTAATAAATGATATTTCATAGAGTGAAAATTTGTGAAAATCTGTTTTTTAAGTGTACAGGGTGAGCTCCCTCACACTTCAGGAAAAATCTTAGCAGTGTATAATGTCCTTATGTAAAGATCCGAAACTCCACAAAAGTGCCTTCTTTTAGCGCAAGTTGTGCCTGGACTCTCTACGTTAAGTTATCGTGAAACTGCAAGCTCACGTGAAGGAGCTGTGCCAACATTTCTTCCCCCATTAAAACAATGCATTGACGAAACAGGCTACAGCCTGGATTAGATTTTTGATTTTAATGAAAATGTCTCTATTAGGAGCAAATGCTCTCCCGGAAGTACATCTCAAAGGAAAATGTATAAGCCTCAGCGTTTAAGTTGCAAAGAGTTATTTGATTGTGATACTAGCTGCCAATGCCAATCATATTTGACTGTGTTTGTGTTTTTATTAGGATTGATATATTGTTTTTGGCAGTTCTTGAGGTAAGAATTTCCACAGGTTTTTAGTGGTCTGCTTCCAGCACTGTTTTCCCCAGACCCAATGTTATTTTCACTATTTGAGTTTACAGAAAGCAATTTGTTTTTCAGGAACGCATATATAGTATTATAAGAGGAATCTCTTGTATTTAACAGAAAAGCAGTATCAAAAATCAAATTGCTTGGATGTAAACTTCAGCTTTGCCACTTCCAAGCCAAGTATACTTGAGCATAAAATTGTGTCTTGTTATCTGCAACAGTAAAATGGGGATCATAGTATCTACCTCTTGGGATGTTTTGTAGTTGCATGAGTTGATGTAATGAAGAGCTTAGAAGAGTGCCAAGTACATAGTAGGTACATCAACAGATGCTAATCATTATTGTGAAATGGAGCAGTTTATCCCCATCTCAGAGGGTGTTTACTCTGATATGTGGAGACAAAACATAATTTCATAACTGGGCCCTCAATACAGAAATTCCCTTAAGGCTTGACTCATCGTTCTTTATAGGAATTTCAGGAGCTGGTCCTCTTTTGAATTTGTATTCACTAGTGCCACAACCTGTTTTTTAAATTTCCTCTGGCCAGAGTCACTAGACTGTGACTTAAATTAAATTATAACTTTAAAAGTGGATTTCCTCCAGTTACTTGAGCTCTATAGACTAGAGCCATCACATACTCACCATTCTTATTTGACATTTTCTCTTTACTTGTTGATAAATTGTGACATGTTATGCCATTTCCCTTATATTTGGGGTTGATACAGTGTAATAGAAACAAGATGTAATATCAATAACATGATCTATCATAAATACAGCTAAACTTGCAAAACACATGTTCAAAATTAAGTGATCCAGAATTAAGGTACCCCCTTTCCCCCCCAGGTAAAGGCTGATGAAACCAAAGATTAACACAAGGACAAAAGCCTTTCAGCACCTCTAGCTGCGTTTGTATTCCTGGGAAGCTGGGGGAATATTTTGGCTGAGTGCTGTCCTTGGAGTTTGCTTTACAAGTAGGGTCTCTGGGTTGACCGTATCCTTTCCTTAATGCTTGGATTTCCATAGTAGCCATTCATCTTCTGGGGTGAAAAAGAGATCTCTTCCAGTGGAATATTTTAAAATGACTTGAGAAACAGTGAACCAACTCTACTATCACTGGATTCAGTTTGATAACCAAGCTGAGTGACAGGTTAGATAAAGTTTCAAAGGTCTTTAGATTCTATGAAATACTCACTAGTAATAACAGAAGTTATCAACACATGAGAATAAATTTTTGTACCCATTTTACTTTTCTTGATTTATGGTAGAAAAGAAATATTATGAGGAAAAACAGGCACCTTGGCAGAAAATGTACTATATGGGGACTCAAAGCAATCTGTTTTCAAATTCTCCACAGGACTAGGGCTGGCTGCTCTAATATGAACATAACCATGATAAGGGAAAGAATAAATTACATGTTAAACACCTCAAGCTCTGAGACTGACAAATACTATCTTGTTTGATACTAAAAACAACAACAAAAAACACATACAATAAAATCTGTGAATTTGGTGTTATTGTTCTTATTTTGCAGCTAAGGAATCAGACTTAAGGAAATTGAGTAATGAATAAGATCACTCAAAGTCTGTCTTCTTCCTACTACATGGGGACTTGTTTTAGGATCTTCCTATTCCTTTTGCCCTTACCCCCAATGAAGTTACTCCTAGCCTCAGACCACTTAAGCTTCACTCCCTGCCACCAACCCGCCAATTCTCATAGCCTTATACTGTGTACATTAGAATTTTAAGGAAGTGTGCAAGAATCAGAATGCCACCAGCACAGTTCAGTTGGTTGCCTAGAGGAGACATTAGGGTGCTTCTGCCTTGATGAATTCACTGTTCTCCTTAACCTGACTCTCAGCCTTGTAGGTTCAGAACCCTGGTTTTCAGGCACAATGAGAATGTCTTTCTCATGCTGGATTCACATTAATCAGATTCACAGATATTGGCAAATAAAAGCAGAGTATCAATTGATTTAATTTACAATAAGAAATAAACTGGCCAAGATCCTGGACACTCACATCTTGTGGCCAGTACCTTCTTTCTTGTGGACATGCATTGTAAGAAGCCATATGATAAACAGAAAGTTGCTGGTGGAACAGAAAGAATCCATAATTTTATGAATGTTGGTGGTGTCTGTTAAATTAGCATGAATCCATCTCCAAAATATGCATGTGATATATGGATGAAGCAAGTCAAGTTCTTGAGTATTAAAGAATTTGGGTGAGCAATGACAATGCCGTTTTTTTCTTCTTCTAGTTCTTCTTCTTCTTTTTTTAACTTTGTCTCATATGTGCTTAAGTTCCTGACAATTTACAATCTTCCAATTGACTCATTGTGCAAGTCTTGTTCACTTTACTTATGTGTTTCAATCTATTCTCTATTGATTATTTATGAAAAATTTCAGGTGACAATTTTGTTTTTCTTATTTGGAAATGAAGCTTCTTTGGGGTTGTTAGCAGACAGAGAATGCTTCTCTAAAATCTCTACATATACCTCAAAACTAGATGCTATTATTTCCCCCCCAGTGTGGGACATGACTCTCGGGGATGAGCCTCCCAGACACCAAGGGATTACTACCAAGCACCAACTAGCAATGAAACTGGAAAAAGACCTTGGCCAAAAGGGGGAAAAGATAAAGACAAATGAGTATATATGGCTAAGAGACTTCAAAGTGAGCTGGGAGGTCATTCCAGAGGTTACACTTATGCACATCTCAGCAGGATCTCATTGACTGCCAGGGTAAATATTGCTTCAAATAGCGGGGCTGCTGAGGGTTCTGGAGACATCCAGACACTAAAGGCAGAGAAGACAGCTCAGGGATTTGGTGCCTTGCCAGTAGTCCCTACTTTGGAATTTATGCTCCCCTGTGTGACAGAGTCGGACTCAGTTGTGGTTTCCCTACACATGGCTCTTCTGCCCCTTCTATTTGAACCTATAGTTAGTATTAGACTTGATAGGTGCATGTCCAAGAGACTTAAATCTTTGGGCTGTCCATGTGCCAGCTGGGCCCTGAATCTCAACAGAGTTGCAACACCTACTCTCCAGTTCATTGGACTCACCCAGGACAACTAACAAAGAGATGATGATGGACAACGACCATCCTAAGGAACAGAGAGAGTCTGCAACTGCAAGCAAGATAGTCCCATCCATCTGTCCCATGGGATCTAAACCCCCTCTCAATTAGCAGCGGAGTGGGCATCACCAACTCAGGATCCTCAGGATTGGGGAATGAACAATGGATTAGAGTAGACTTACTGGTATTCTACTATAGACTTATTGTGATTTTAGCAATGGAAGAACTTTTATCATTGATGTGGAGGCAGTGGCCACTGGAGGTTCTGAGGGGAGGGAGAAGTAAAAATAGGTATAATATGGGGGCATTTTTGGAACTTGAGAATTGCCCTGAATGACATTGCAATGACTATTACAGGCCATTATATATCTTGTCATAACTTACAAAATTGTGTGGGAGAGAGTGTAAACTATAATGTAAACTCTAATCCACTCT
>JAQZBX010021320.1:10368-32472 GCA_029593785.1 Cabassous unicinctus
ATATATATATATATATATATATGTATATATATAGTACTGGACAAAGACTCAAGTGAGTAAAATATTGAATAAAAGGAAGAACATTAAAAAAAAACTAGATGCCAGATTACTTTTCAAATGAAAATGAAATTTATGCCTTTGAACAGAGATGTGTGAAAAATTACATTCTTGGAAATGATATCCAATTAAGGTGTAGTGAAGTATTAATAATAGGGCACTATGTTATATTTTGTTGTAGGAATTGTTTCTATTATGATAAGAATTCTTACTTATGGAGGTGTCTATTCTCAGAACAAGTCTTGTGAGAAAACACAGTCAACAGCTGCCTCCAGGATGGAATTCAAAAGCCCTGGGAAAGTCTTCTAAGCCCCATATATTTTCCTTGCTATCTATCTGTTAGTCTACCTTTGTGACTAATTTCTTTGCCTTAACGTCTTTTCCATTTTAAAAAATTTTTCTGAGGATACAGGTGTATCTGGGATTTTAATGCATTATGTCAAAGTTTTACCAAATGGGTATTCTTAAACAAGATACAAAAATATTTTCAAATGTCTGGGAATTCTCAAGCATTTAATTTTGATAATATACTAATAATATATGCCTATTTTAAATCATCTGAATGACAACCTTATAAGTGGGTATTTCTATTAATTTAAAGCCTGAAATTTTGTTTTTGTTTTATTGGTATCAATTGTTATTATTTAATTGCCACTGGTTCATTGTGAGCCTTCAAAAAATTAAAAAAAAAAGAAAGAAGCTAAGCACTGTTATCTCATGTTACTATCAAGAATCTCAAAAATTTAAAGTGCAAAAAGAGGTATAAGAATTGAGTCCTATGGCAAACTGTAGTAGAAGCAAGTTGTGGTCAGGGAACTGGGCTAATCCTTATCTGCATGACTACTGTTTTGAGGAAAATAGGTGTTTAAATCCTGTCCATGTGTTGCTCAGATTGAAATCAAGCTTTCTTACATCAATTATTTCCTGAAATTTGATTAAAGAAGATAATTTTCATCCATTAACTTGATCCATACAGGAAAATATTGAATGGTCCTGATTTTCATTAGTGAAAAATAGGATGAATTATTTTATTGTAAGAGATTAAAACTTTTTGGAATGACTTTTCATCAGAGAGCCACATGATATCTTTTTTCTTTTCAGGAGTTTGTGAATTGATTGCTTACATACAGACTAGTTTTTAGAAGATTCTTAGATATTGATTTAAAAGTCTCAAGCTGTATAGATCCAAGAAATATGTTTTCCTTTCTCCTTAAATGGGTTTATACCATTGAGATTAATCTATCCCCCTGAGCTTAGAATACTGTCTGAATTTCTGGAAAGAAAATAGCTAAAGGCTCTGAGGTTTCCAGTGGTCATTGCCTTTAATAAGGCCCATTAGTTAATACAATAAATCCCTGTTACTAGAAACTAGAAACAACAGTTTCTTTGATGAAAAGTCCATGTGAAGGGACTCAAATTTCTAATGGAAACAGCTCTAGTCTTTGCCAGGCTATGCATACAATGACACCTAATTACTCTCAATGTGCCTGGGTTAGACAATTCGTGGCACAGATTCTGGACAATTTTTTCCCAAAGAAGATTAAATTGTGACATTACTTACCACACAGAGCAACTTTTCTGTACTTCCCATCTTTTAAATCCTTACCTCCTCCTTTTATTGTGTTTTCATTTTTTTTTCTGATTCTCCTTAAGATCTTATATTTTTCTTCTGTTTTATTCTACTCTTCTTTCATATTCTTTCTCCATGCCCTGGGAAAGGAAGTGAATAAGAAGAATGCTAGAATTTTCCTTGACATGTATCACATCTCATTGATCCACATACCCTACAAAATAGGTTAACTGAGGTCCTGGGCATGTAAATAGCAGCCTTAAGAAAAATAGCTGGTAAATGATAGGGCCAGTCTTTGAAATCATGTGTTAGATACAAATATTCCATACCTAGTGTATTAGTCAGCCAAAGGGGAGCCAATGTGAAATACCAAAAATGGGTTGGTCTTTATAAAGGGTATTTATTTGGGGTAGAAGTCCACAGTTACCAGGCCATAAGGCATAAGTTTCTTCTCTCACCAAAGTCCATTGCCATGTGTTGGAGCAAGACAGCTGCCGACGTTTGCCAGGGTTCAGGCTTCTTGGGTTCCTCTCTTCCTGGGGCTGCATTTTTCTTCGGGCTTAGCTCCTGTTTCCTCCACAAGCTCAGCTGTAGACTATCAGGTGAATGGCTCGCTTCTCTTCTTCTAAGGCCTTCTCTCCAACATCAAAACTCCACATCAAAACTCCAGCTTCAGAACTGCTTCAACTCTGTTCTTGCCATGCCTTTTATATTTGATTTCCCCACCCACCAAGGGGTGGGGCTCGATGCCCTACTGACATGGCCCAGTTAACGCCCTAATCATAACCTAATCATGTCCAGATTAACAGATCAGTTTACAAGCATAATCTAATATAGATTTTTGGAATTCTTAATTACATCAAACTGCCAAACAGCTACACCTAGGGTAGTGTTTATCCTGTTATAAAATCTTTCTCTGTATGTAATATAGATATCATCTATTCATTGATCTGTCTATGCCTGTGGTGCCTCTTGGAAATTGAGATTTATTTTTTTTCTTTCCAGGGCTGATCCCACCTCCTCAAAAAAGAAAAAGAAAACCACAATGATTTTAGGCGAATATTTGGGTCCTAAATATTTATTGAATAGAAAACATATCTCCAAAACTCACTCTTAGAATATTTCTATTCTAGCTTGTTCTTAGATATTTGGAGTATGCAGTATTCATGGCCACAGATACAATGATAACATCAAAGTTCCTAAACGTAGCTTACTTTTCCTTTGCCCACTAAATGCCCCAAATCCAAAACACAAAGGCATGTGTAAATTCACACATGCCTTCACTACTGGATAGTCTCCGGTGCTTGCTGTCTGAATTTATATTCTTTAAGAACAGAATTAGCATTATCATTTCAGAAAAGAAAGGTGAAGACAGATATAAAAATTAAGTTAGCTTAGACATAAGGATTACAAAGTAAGTGTATTTATCTTTGGAGGTTATCAATCATTGAATGTTCTAGAGATCTATAAAAGATTGGCCTCAGAACTTACCATAGGGACCTTATCCTTTCCTCTACAAATTGCTCACTTCCACCAAAGCAAAGACACTATTCCCCATTGAGGACTAAATAAATGACAAGCTTGGAGCAGGGAAAAATAAATTCTCCTTCTCTGAGTTACTTGAGTACAAAGCTGCCTGAGCAAAAATCACACATTTCTCTCTACATAATGGAAACTTACCACTTTTTACAACAATGTACTTATTTGAGAGATTCATTATAAGGGGCAGAATATTTGGGATATTAATTCTACCACTCCCCAAAATATATAGAAGAACACTGGGAAGAGGGATTGCTTGGCCTTTTCAACCCCCAAGTCTCTTATCTATGTCATTACAACCCATGCATTTTTCATGCATATAAACATTTTCTGGTAACCAGGGAACAATTTATTTATGCACTTTATTCTCACTGCATGTCTATAAGAATGTAAAAATGTAAACATTGATCTACATAATCATATACATACATTAAGTGAAACTTCCTAAAACAGTGTGAATCACATCATTAAAAAATAGCAAAATTGCAGTTAATGGCTTATTTGCTGAAAGTGGGGATTTTAATTATTCTAGATAGTTTGAATTCATGAATAACTTATTAGCTACTCATCTCCTGTTTTCCTTTTTTACTCTGTTCCTAATCCTGGTGAGCCTCTGATATTTAGATCATAGTCTTTAATGCGTTCTTATTTGAATTCTTGCTTGGAAGGTCTGAGAAATTATATGGACAACCAGAACAGATGGAGCTCTTGTTACAGCTCAACATGAGATTACATAATCTATTTTTTAAAAAAATAAAGTACCAAAAATGTAAGGCAGCATACCAGAAGCAAGAAGATTTTTTCCAATATAGATGACATTAAAATATACTGAATTATAGAAAAATCCAATACACACATATGTATATATACCTACATACATATATAAGATATGTATGTTTATAATTCACATCTTTTTTGTTTCTAAGCTCTAAAAGAAATAGCACTGACTAAGAATCATAAGACCTGGGTTGCTCTGAACTTGACAAATGGTATTTCCATGGCTGTGTCATCCTGACACAGTTCCCTGATTGTTCCCACCAAACTTTCTAGTGTTTCTCTTAGTACCTTCTTCCTTTCTCACCTATCCCCAAACAAGCCTGTCTTTGTTAATTCATGGAATGTACCAAGCTCTTTTCTGTCTCAGTGCCTTTGCACATTATTTCCCTTCTTCACTTATATCTAATCATTTCCCTCATGTCTCAATTATTAATCGTTTCCACAAACAGGCCTTTTCCAAGCACGCCATTGAAATGAGGCTCCTGTATACATTCTCATAGAATCCTTTGCATTATTATCAGGCACATACCACTATTTATTGATGTAAATTATTTTCATGATTATTCCTTTATTGGGGCAAACTGCATGTTCTCATATAGCAAGGAGTATGTCTACTACATGTGCAACAAATATTTGATAAACCAAGAGATAAATAAATGAGTAATAAGAGTTGGGATAATGCGAATATTCTCACTGTCTTGATTTTGTGATAATCAGGGTAAGCTAAACATTTGCTATATTAGAAACCATGCATGTGTCCCCAGACCTAGTTTTTATCCCTAGCTCTGGTTTTTAGAATGCTGGTGATAAACTAAGCCTGATTTATTATATGACCATCCTGTATGGGAAAAGACTGTAACTCTAGGTATCTTAGGTCAACCTTAAGAGGTATAGCAGGGGGACGGATGTAACTCAAATTGTTGGGCTTCTGTCTCCCACATGGAGGGACCTGGGTTCAATCCTGGGACCTCCCAGTAAAAATTAAGAAAAGAAAAATACAGAAGTCACGTGGGGCCACTAGGCCCCATGCATGGGTGTGCTGTCAGGCCCCGCAAGCAGGTGAGCCCCCAAACCCTGTGCGTGGGTGTGCCGCCAGGCCCCGTGAGTGAGCGAGTGAGTCATCAGGTCCTGTGTGCAGGTGTGCCGCCAGGATCTGCAAGTGTGTGAGCACCCCAGGCCCCATGCTTGGGTATGCCATCAGGCCCCGTGTGTGGGTGCACCATCAGGCCCCACGAGCCACGCAGCAAGATGATGACATAACAGGAGAGTAACACAAGAGATAGCCAAGAGGAGACACGCTGAAAAAGCAGAAACTATGGTGGTGCAGGCGGTAGGACGCCTCTCCCCCACATTGGAGTTTCCGAGGATCAAATCCTAGTGAAGACAGGATGAGAAAAGAGGGCAGGAAACGGACACAGAGAGTTGCCCAGTGAATGGACACAGAAACAGCAAAAATGGGGGGGGTGGGGGGGTAGGGAGGTGGGGTGGGAGAAATGGATAAAGGCAAATAAATAAATAAATAAATAAATAGATCCTTAAAAAAATGTATAGGGGAGTAAGATACGGACTATAGTTAGTAGTAATACTTTGATGATGTTCTTTCCTAATTTGTTAACAAATGTTTCACAGCAATGCAAAGTATTTGTGGTGGGGTGATATATGGGAGCCCTGTACGATGTCATGCATGTTTGTTTTGTAAATTCACAACATTTACTGAACACTTATAGTTTATGTATGTTCCTGTATGAATGATAAACTTCAATAAATAGTTAAAAAAAAAAAAAGAGTTGGGATAGTATAAATGATCTCCAAGATTCTATCCATCTTGAGCAGTCTATGATACTAGGATAAGTAAATTATTCATCTTCATCTAAAGCAAGTCTTGAAGAGATTCTTTTTATCATAAATCATGCTTTATACAAACAGGCAGGAATTACATGAAAGTCTCTATAAAACACTCATAGTTTTGTACTGTCCTTCAGCATGAGCTATCAAGGGGTTCATTTCTAAAACACAGATCTGATGTCTTCACTTTCTTACTGAAACCCTGACCCATATCCCCACTATATGTAATATAAAGTCCAAACTCCTTGGGATGATATGCAAACCCTTCTGGATCTGCCTTTTTTTCTCTCTCCCAGATTCCAGGCCAAGATCCAAGACCCAAGTTCCATTGTTCAAGATATGTGCATAGTTGCCCATATTCAAGGTGTTTTTAATGTTTTCTCTTTCCTTCTAAAAATGTCATCTGCTTTGTCCATTTCTAGAAAGTCTCTCTCTTTTTCCTATTATTAGCCTCAGTCCAATTGGCAAATTCCAAACTTAAACTTCAAGATCTGACTGAAATTTTGCATGACCAGCCATATTAAGAAAATCTAGAAAGACCAAAGGACATATTCTGTGTGTGCTTCTATTTTAAAGCCTAACAGACTTCTGTAATCATTTATCTACAGGAGTATTTCCTCTTACGATTGTCGATCCTGAAGGGCAGGCGATATATTCTTATTGTGTGTCTCCTTGGTTCTTAGCACAGTATCTGATATATATCAATTTGTGAATGAGGAATACATAAAGTTGAGACCTAAATTACCATGCAGAACATGATCCCACATTCTCTGGTGCTTCAGATATGAGTTAGAGCTTTGTAGTTTCCCAAAATTATTCTATTATAAAGTTTATTAATGATGAATCACTTTATGGACTTTTCTTTATAGAGTTAATAGCTATAAATCAGCATGTTGTTTTTTTGCATTTTTACTGAAATTAATTAGTCCAAATTAGACTAAATCATACATGCAGAAATAGTATTCTCTAGATTTTGGTGGTCATATTCTTATGAATATATGCCAGTTTCTTATAAGATTTTAAAATAAGGGAGTTATTTTTTGACCCTTTGTTCAACTCTGTATTCATTATCATTTTAAATCTTTATCTTACAAATTTTTTTTTTTTTACCAGGAGGTCCCAAGGATTGAACCCGGGTCTCTCCATATGGGAGACGGACTCCCAACCATTTGAGCCACATCAATCCCCGATCTTTCAAATTTTTAACTGGTCCCCAATGTTCTTTTTTTTCCCATGAAAAACATCAAATCTCAGTTCTTTTCAATGGAATTTCCTTTTATTTGGAGTAATCATAATTTTTGTTTTTATTTCCAAGCAGCTGGAAATCAAGTCAAACTTAAAAATTTTTTTTCCATTCCATTTATTTATTTTTTTAAAACAGAAGCTTTAGATTATATAAATGTTACATAAAAAATATAGGGGATTCCCATATGCCCCACCTCCTCCCCCTCCCACACTTTCCCACCTTAACAACATCTTTCATTAGAGTGGTACATTTGTTACAATTGATGAACTCATATTGAAGCATTGCTACCAACCGTGGACTATAGTTTACATTATAGTTTATACTCTGCCCCGCAGAATTTTAAAGGTTATGACAAAATATATAACGGCCTGTATCCATCATTGCAATGTCATGCCAGACAATTCCAGTGTCCCCAAAATGCCCCCATGTTACACCTATTCTTCCCTCTCCTTTTCCTAAGAACCACTGGTGGCCACTGCCTTTATAATAATGATAAAAGTTCTTTCACTGCTAGAATAATAATAAATCTATAATAGAATAATAGTAAGTCTATTTTAGTCCATTGTTCATTCCCCAATCTTGAGGATTTTGGGATGGTGATGCCCACTCCACCTCTAATTGAGAAGGGGCTTAGATCTCATGGGGCTGATAGATGGAACTATCTTGCTTGCAGTTGAAGACACTCTCTGTTTTTTGGGATGGGCATTGCCCATCATCATCTCCTTGTTAGTTGTCCTGGGTAAGTCCAATGAACTGGAGAGTAGGTGTTGCAACTCTGCTGAGATTCAGGGTTCAACTGGCACATGAACAGACCAAAGATTCAAGTATCTGGGTCATATATTTTATAAGCATAATGCTAATTATAGGTTCAAATAAAAAGGGCAGAAGAGCCATGTGTAGGGAAACTATAAAGGAGTCTAACTCTGTTACACTGGGGAGCATAAATTCCAAAGTAAGGTCTACTGACAGAGTGCTGAATTCCTGAGCTTGTCTGCCCTGCTTATAGTGTCTAGATGTCTCTAGAGCCCTCAGGAGCCCAGCTGTTTGAGACGCTGCTTACTGTGGCAGTAAATGAGATCCTGCTGAGGTGTGCATAAGCGTAACCTCTAGAATGACCTCCCGACTCACTTTGAAATCTCTTAGCCATAATAACTCATTTGTATTTAATATTTCCCCCTTTTGGTCAAAGTCTTTTTCCAAATGCATCACTAGTCAGCACTTGGTAATAATCCCTTGGTGCCAGGGAAGCTCATTCCCAGGAGTCATGTCCTACACCAGGGGGAAGGTAGAGTGTTTATGTGTTGAGTTTGGCTTAGAGAGAGGCTACATTTGAGCAACAAGGAGGTTTTCAGGAGGTAACTCTTAAGCAATTTTCACAAGAAAAGTGTTCTTAAGTACAATAATCAATATCAAGGGCCTGGCATAATGGTCTCTCTTCCTTTACTAGGCACTGCCCATGTACCTGGGGGATTCTTGCCATTCTATTACAGAATGTAGCAGGACTCCCCAGGATGGGAATTGGGTAGAGTCCCACACAATAACTGAAAACCAAACAGTTTTGCTTCTGATTTTAATGAAAAGAAATTCTGCATCACATAATGATGTGGTATTTGTTAGTATGCTTCTTCTTCTCTGACCCATTTCAAATACCAAACTACTGATCACACTCCTTGAAGGTAAAACTTTAGTGAGCGAGGGAGCTCAAACCATCCTGCTTTAGGTGCAGGTGCTCAGAATTGGGAGTTTTTAGGCATGTGAACTTTTATTGCCATCTGTTAAGTGTTCAGTACCTTGTACTTGTCTAATGATAGACTGGAGAAATTCAACCATTTCGTTTTGAACAGGATGATGAGATATTAAAGACCTTGGAGGTATGGTATAAAGAAACAAACTCATCTTTCTGGTTTGTAACTATAAAAGAAATGGAAATTCAATACAGAGGGAATAAAAAGGACAGTTTTGTAGACACCCTAAACTAATAAAACACAAGTTGAACAGGAAGAAAAAAATTCTTCCCAAATACTTTAATAGTCTTATTTTAATTAATTCCATTTGCTGAAAAGCCAAGTTTTAATGTGTCCTTGCCTCTAAATTATTTCTGAATGAGCATTGGATAGCACCTCCCTGAGGCTGTGAAACAGCAGGTGGCCCTTCAGCTACAGCCTGAGCATCTCATGAATGGCTCAATTGTTCCCCACAGGCTGCCATTCCATCTTGCTGTAAGTCAGACCACCTTCAAAGAATGGTTGGTGGGAGGACTTTTATGGATGAATACATTACAAATGAACAGGAAAAGATTTTGAGAACCAGGAAGGCTCCATACCTAATTTCAGTTCTAAGCAACAATTCAGGTGTCATTTATAGGATGATGAATTAGAAGCAACATGTGAGAGGCTGTCTCTTTAGTGTGTCATTTACCCCAAGAGATACTAGTAGCATTTTAAAACAAGAGGGACATGACAGATTCAAGAATGTCTTCACCTTCCAAATGGAACCAAGGATGTTACTACAACCAGAGGCTACACAAAAATCCATGCAAAATTTAAGTGTAAGGAAAAATACGTCTATTATTAATAGACGTATTTTGTCTATTTATGACAAAAGTATCTGGGGAGGGAAGAAAGTATTGAGGAGTGTTCTTAAGTAGGAATGAAGGTGGATTTTTGCTTTATAAATTTTATATATATATATTTTTTTCTGTTACAACAAAATTTATCTCTGTTTCACTAAAAATCTTTCTCTAAATAAAAATGTCTTTTTGGGTCAATATTGGCCTATGTGAGCATATCTACCATTAGTAATTATTTACTGTTGCCAGCTTTGCAATGATTAATATTTTGAGAAGTTATTAAAATCTTTAGTGTACACTTTAATTGCCCTTTACCATTAGAAGGGCAAGTCAAATAATTGACCAACTGGAGAAAATCATATTTAGGGGACAGCAGAAGGTCCCCAACTAACCTACCAGTGGTCATTGTCATCATCATCATCATTAGAATCATCATCAACATCGCTGAGCAGCAGTTTTTAAACAGTCCATCTGAGCATGGCATGGCACAGCACTCTACAAGGTTAATGAAGCAGGGAGTCAATGACTGCCATTTCAATGCTCCCATTCTTACTAGAGACTAAACATCAACAGGAACATACACATGCAAGTATTGGAAACTCTGCCACTATAAAAACACTGGGTACAAAATATTTTTGGAGATGATATTGGCCATTCTTAAATGAGGAAATTAAAAAGGCCACACAGTCAGGATATTCCTGTGTAAACAAATTTTCTCTGAAGTAATGGCATTATCATAAAACACTTACTTGGCAAATAACAAATACATAACAGTTCTTAGCAAATACTTTTTACTGATGACGAGGGCATGCTCATAATTTTCTACTTATACTGACCAGAATTTCTCTTTCTTAGCTAAGAATGAGTGTTTTCTTTGTTGAATATTCTGCTATTGACATGATATGAGCTTCAGGAACATCAAAGAATATAAATCCTTTATTGACCCTAACAACCACCTTTATCTTATATGATTGCTTTAGAAATAATCTTATCTCTTCTTCATACTTTAAGGAAAAGAAAGTGAATTTAAATTCTCATACAGTAGACTCACTTCATAGAGAGCACCCTTTTGCCATTGGTGTTCCTGAGTTACAATAGTATTTGGAAAGTGAGACCCTTTTGAAAATTCTTTACTTGTTTTTTATGAGTTAAGAAAGAATAAGAAGATTTTCTTGCTGAGATTTTTAAGAAGGCAATGTAGAAATTAACAAGATGCTTGTGGGGCCTTATCCTCAACATATACAATGCACAGAAAAGGTTAAGATTTCAGAACCACTATAATTTTTGAAAAGGAAAGGAAGGACTCTAATTGTGGTGTTTTTTGCAAACATCCATTCTTCTGTCATTTGAAGATCCTAATAGATGATGCTATCAGCTGTGCAGTCCCAAAAGTAAGGCTTTTACTCATATTGAATGTGTTTTCTCTAGCAAAAAATCTAATGCAAAATAAGATATCAAGGACTTTATTTGGTAAATATCCTGTAATTATATGGGAACAAGGACTATTTCCAAATTTTAAGTATTATCTAATGTTATGTTTGTTGATGATGATGATGTGGTATTAATCAGCTTCACAAAGGCATTACACCAAGAAGTAGAATTGAGAGGTAGCTTTGGTTGTCATAAGAATATTACCAACTTTCCAAGGGGTCTTTCTGAATTTGTTGTAGGTAGAGCTCAATCTAATTTTATTCAACTGATCCATTTTCCAGTTAAAATAGAATAAAACAACAATACATCAAATGAATTATACACCATGATCAGGTGGGTTTTTTCCCAGATCTGCAAGGATGGTTCAATATAAGATAAACAATTAATGTAATATAACAATGTAACAGATCAAAGGAGAAAAATGACATCATCATCTATATAGACACAGAAAAGACATTTGACAAAATTCAGCATTCTTCCTTAATACAAACACTTCAAAAGATAGCAATAGAAGGAAACTTCCTTACCATGATAAAGGGCATATATGAAAAACCCACAGCCAACATGATACTGAATGGTGAAAGGCTAAAGACTTTTCCTCTAAAATTGGAACAAGACAAGGATGCCGACTGACACCACTCTTATTCAACATTGTGTTAGAAGTTCTTGCTAAAGCACTTAGGCAAGAAAAAGAAATAAAAGGCATCCCAATTGGAAAGGAAGAAGTAAAACTTTCACTATTTGCAGATGACATTATCTTATATACATAGAAAGTCCTGAAAACTCTACAACAAAACTTCTAAAGCTGATAAACAAGTTCATTAAAGTGGAAGGATATGAGATCAACATGTAAAAATCAGTAGCATTTCTGTATACTAATAAGAAGCAATCTGAGGGAGAAATCAATAAACAAATTCCATTTACAATAACAACTAAAAGAATCAAATATCTAGGAATAAATGTAACTAAGAATATAAAGGACTTGTTCACAGAAAACTATAGAACATTGCTAAAAGAAATCAAAGAAGACCTAAATAAATAGAAAAATATTCCATATTCATGGATTGGAGGACTAAACATAATTAAAATGTGAATTCTACCTAAATTGACTTACAGATTCAATGCAATTCCAGTAAAAATTCCAATGTCATTTTTTTTTTACAGAAATGGAAAAGCCAACTATCAAATTTAAATGAATAGCCAAAACCATCTTGGAAAAGAAAAATGAAGTTGGAGGACAAACATCACCTGACTTGAAAGCATACCACAAAGGTATAGTGGACAAAACTGCCTGGTATTGGCATAAGAACAGACATATCGACCAATGGAACCGAATTTAGAGTTCAGAAATCGACCTGCACAGCTACGGCCAACTGATATTCAACAAAGCTGCGAAGTCCTCTCAACTGTGACAGGATAGTCTCTTTAACAAATGGTGCTAGGAAAAATGGATATCCATATGCAGGAGAATGAAAGAGGATCCATATCTCATACCCTATACAAAACTAAACTCAAGAAGAATCAAAGACCTAAATATAAGAGCCAAGACCATAAAACCCCTAGAAAATAATGTAGGAAAGCATCTATGGACTTTGTGGTTTCATGAACTTTACACCCAAAGTGTGAGCAATGAAAGAAAAATAGATAAATGGGACCACTTCAAAATTAAACATTTTTTATACTTCAAAGAAGTTTGCCAAGAAAAAGAAGAAGGCAGCCAGTTTAGTGAGAGAAGATATTTGGGAAACACTTTATGTAATAAGGATCTAATATTGAACATATATAAAGAAATCTTACATCTCAAAAATAAAAAGACAAACAATCCATTTAAAAAATGGACAAGAGATTTGAATAGCCACTTTTCCAAAGAGGAAATGCAAATGGCTAAAAAGCACATGAAATGATGTTGAACATCACTATCTACTAGAGAAATGCAAATTAAAACTACAATGAGATATCATCTTACACTTATTAGACTGGCTGCTATTAAAAAAACAGAAAACTACAAGTGTTGGAGAGGATGTGGAGGAATAGGGTCAATCATCCACTGCTGGTGGGAATGTAGAATGGCACAACCACTATGGAGGAGAGTTTGGTAGTCCTTCAGGAAGCTAAATATAGAAATGCCATATGATCCGGCAATCCCACTACTAGGCATTTACCAGAAGAACTGAAAGCAGGGATATGAAGAGTTATATGCACACCAATGTTCATAGTGACATTAGTCACAATTGCTAAAAGATAGAAGCAACTCAGGTGTCCATGAACAGATGAATGAATAAACAAAATGTGATATATACATACAATGGCATATTATTCAGCTGTCAGAAGGAATGAAGTATTGACATGTGACAGCATGGATGAATCTTGAGGACTTTATGTTGAGTAAGATAAGCCAGATACAATAGGACAGATATTGCATTATCTCAGTGATAAGAGTTAAGGCTGAAAAAAAAAAAAAAAGAGTTAAGGCTAATGAGTACACTCATGGAGGTAGAATCTGGAAGATAGGTTGCGAGGAGATAGAAGGGGAATAGAGATTGCTGAGCCGATGCTTAACCTGTGCAGAATTTATAATTAGGTTAATTGTAATGGTTTGGACATGGATGGAGGTGCTGGTGGTTCAATGATATGAGTGTTATTAACAGTGCTGATGTGTGAATGTGAACATGGTTGAAAGGAAAGTTTTGGGCCATTCATGATGCTATAAGGAATTCTAGAGATAAAATCAGTGACTGTGTAACCCAGTAAACTCTGGGGTGCTGAGGATTGTGGTTAGGAATACAAACATAAAAACTTTCTTTCAGGGTCTATCAAAGATATGTTATTAGCACAGGGTGTTGATAGAGGGGTGATATATAGGAAAATGAACCTAAACATACTTCTATGGGATTTGAATATATTTGTGTTGTCATAGGTATGTTTTCTTGATAGAGACCTACACAGTAGCTAACAAAATATTAAACTTCCATCCTGGGGAAATCCTGCTACTTTCTCCAATAAAATGGCAAAAATCTCTAGAATATATAAGCTGTGCCTAACAAAAGAAAACAGGTCAATATGTCAAGCCCTTGATCTTAATGCTTGTATTTATGATCCTTATTCCTATAAAAATGAAATTTAGCCTAATTATAATTAATGTCTAAGAGTTGCCTCCTGAAAAACCTTCTTGTTACTCAAAGGTTACCTTTCTTTAAGCCAAACTCAGCAAATGAACTCACTACCTTCTTCCTGATGTGAGATATGATTCCTAGGGATGAGCCTCCCTCTCACTAAGCCAACCAGTGATGCATTTGGAAAAAGACCTTGACCAAAAGGGGAAACATTAAATACAAAAGAGTTTTTATGACTAAGAGATTTCAAAATGGGTAGGGAGGTCATTCTGGAGGTTATGTTTATGCAGTTCTCAGGCAGATGACACTAACTGCCACAGTAAATAAAGACTCAAACAGGAGTGCTCTTGAGGGCTCTAGGGATGGCTGGACAGCAGAGGCAAGGCACACAGCTTCATGTAATCAACAGCCTATTGGTGGGTCCTATTTGGGAATATATGATAATCTATTTACCTAATATAGCATAGTTATACTCATTTATAATTCCCCTAATTGTGATTTTTCTACTTTTTAAATTTGTACCTATAATTCTTAACATACCCATTAAATATATCTCTCAGAGCCTTAAATCTTTGGATCATCCATATGCAGGTTGTGCCCTGAATCCCAGCAGAGTTGTGGCCAACTCCTGCTCTCCAGTTTTCTGGGCTTGCCCTGGACAACCGACAAGATGATGATGGACAAGTCCCATCCCAACACTGCAAACAAAATAATTCCTTCCATCTGTCCCATAAGAGCTAAGCCTCACTCTCAGCATGAAGCAGTTAGAGCAGATATCATCCCAAATCCCTTAAGACTGAGGAATGAACAAACATAAGAGGGGAATATAAACACGGACCGAAGTATATTTATTATTATAGTTATTATCTCGTATTAACAGAAGAACCTGTAACATTGATATAAAGATAGTGGTTGCCAGGGGTTCAGAAGGGAAGGAGGGAGAGAGATTAAAAGGTAGAACACAGGGCATTTTTAGGAGAGTGAAATTGTTCTGTATGATACTGCAAAGACAAACATGTGACATTATCTATTTGTCAAAGCCTGTAAAACTGTACAGCACAAAGTGTAAACCATAAAGTAAACTATAGATTAGTAGCAATGCTTCAATATTGGTTCATCAATTGTAACAAATGCACCACACTAATGTAAGATGTTAACAATAGGGCAAACTTTGTGTGTGTGTGTCGGGGGTGGTTTATACGGGAATTCCCTATGCTTCTGGTATTATTTTTCTGTAAATCTAAAACTTCTCTAAATATAAAGTTTATTACTACAAAAAAACAAATGAAATAAGTCATGAAGTAAGTTCAGATTTATTAAATATACATTCCTCAGCTTAGATGAGCAAGCAACAAAGAACAAGGACAGCTCTTTTTCCGCTATACTTCCAACCCTTGCCAAAGCTCTTATGACTCAATAAGCTATTGGTATCATTGAAAAGATCCCAGATCAATCATCTAACAATGCTCCCACACAAGACTCACAAGAGATTACAGATCATTTTTCAGAGTAGGGACAGTCAAATAGACTTAAGCCTGAAGAAATTGTAGTTATATACAGAATCTAAAAGCAGTAAAATTTTCCATTAACTATACAAAAAAGAAAACCATTACTGTTCCGCCATCTCAGCAGTATGACATAAAACAATTCCCTGATAAAGGATGAAAACAAATCTATCAATCCTATCCATGCTTAAGGAGTACACATCCACAGTGACTTTAATACGACTTCAAATCACATGCAGACAACCTAAAGCCCTTCTCAGGAGTGGCTAACCTCAAGATGATTGTGAAACTCAGAAACTTGGTCCCACAAAAAAAGTTGCCTTTATTTCCTTGAGAAATTTTATTCACATCACCTATAAATCTCATTTAATATCAAATCATCAACAGCAATAACATTTGAAATTTTAGAACAGGTCATGAAGTGGTAAAGAAATTCACAAGTAGAGGCTCCAGTGTCAGCTGCGGTATCTGGACTTTGTTAATAAAGTAGATCTTGGGCTTTGTATTTAAAAGTGATTTCTTGTAATGGTATTGAGGAGAAAGCTCTTGATTTTTCTTGGTTGGATTATGTGTGAAATCTGGCTGTGTAAATGATAATAGAAAGAAACAAAAACTGCTTCCTAAAAAAAGTGATATATGAAAATTAGGCAAGTTGCAATTTATGCAGATGATAGAGGGCCAGAGACAGATCTAAACTTGTAACTATTAGGAAAAGCAACTGATTGGAATACTTATTGCACATAAAGGATTAATAATTTTATAAACCATTGCAGGTGTGTTTGATGTGAAGAATAGACTCAAGGGAAGATATGATCAAACTTTTGCAGCAGGATATCGATGTAAGCATGAATCTCATTATGAAGCATGAAATATGATGTTTCAAAATCTATTGTTATTATCTACAGTTTAATTTTAGCAAGCAATTAATATGTGATTCAAATGCCATAGTCAAGCTCAAATTCTAAATTATTTGGTGCAAAATACAGGAGGAGATGTCCCTTCTCCTGGCTAAGGTCAGTCCCTCAACTTCCCTCCAAACTTCTCAGGAAACTTACACTAGTGCTTAGCCCTTCTCTTTACCTTATCTTTAATCTCTTACTGTTTACTGCATCTTCCCAACTAGCTTTTAGACATACTCAAGGCTCTCATGCTTAAAATAAAACAAGACAATAAAACCCCACATCACTTTCTTGCAACCACTCTACCCACCACTTGATATAAACTTTCTTGAAAGGGAGGTGCATACTTTTTCTGTATTTTCTCAGCTTTTGTTCTCTCTATCCCCCTCTACCACAGCTTTTCCTCTATTGCTCCAATAAAACCAATCTGTTAAAGTTACCAGAAGTCTTCATGCAGCCAAATTCAAATGGTATTTATGAAGCCTTACTTGTCTTCTCAGAAACTTTTGGTGGAGTTGGCCTCTTCTAGAACATTTACTTTCTTTTTTATTATTTGTGACATCCTATTCTCTTGATTTTCTTCCTACTTCACTCCCTCACTGACTTCTTCACCTTTTTTTGTAAACCACTTTCTTCTCTCTTATTCTCAAATTCACAAATACATATACCTCGCTAAGTTAAATTTTAAGAATTAGTACTCATCTTAAATATTACCTGCTTAGAAAACTTTTCCCGACTACCCATATATAATCAGTAGTTGTGTAGAACTTTTTCCTTATTCTTTGAAGCACTTAACATAAATCTTATTAATTGGTCATTAATTAATAATGAAATTGTTCTGTATGACAATGTTCATACAGACAATGACAATGTTCTGTATGATGAAAGCTGGCCAGTGCCTCACACAGTGCCTGGTGCCTATATAGTGGCCTCAATTGATATCTGTTGAGTAAAAGAAGAGGTACAGGGCTCAGTCTTTTTAACTTGTGAAACTGCTAGATGCAAGCCCTAGACCTTCATCCTTTCTCTTCCTTTGCTCATGGTGTTTAGACCCTGGCTGTCCCATAGATTTTGTATGTTTAAGTTGAGGAAGAGGAATGATGGAGAATGTTCAGAGCTCTGACTCAATTTTACTCCAAAGTGAATTTGCACTTTGAGGGACATTTCCTTACTATCTAAACCTGGAGTCTGCACATATGTTTACAGCTTTACCAAGTCATATTACTCCAGGGTTGTGATAGGCTATAAGCAGAAGTAATATAAACAAGATGATTGTATTAGTCAGCCAAAGTGGTGCTCATGCAAAATACCAGAAATCTGTTGGCTTTTACAAAGGGTATTTATTTGGGGTAGAAGCTTATAGTCACAAGGTCATAAAGCATAAATTATTTCCCTCACCAAAGTCTGTTGCCACATGTTGGAACAAGATGGCTGCTGGTCTCTGCAAAGGTTCAGCCTTCCTTTTCCTTCTAAGGCTCCGTGGCTCCAGCTCCTGCTGATCTCAGCTGTAGGCTGGCATAAGGCTTTGTCTTTCTTCTCGGGGCTAGATTCTTTCCAGGCTCAGCTGCTCTGTTCTTTCTACAAGGACAACTGTAGACTATCAGGCTCTTTCTCTTCCCGGGGCCTCTGCCATCTCTATGGAGCCATCTCTATTCCTCTGTGTTTTTCTCCTGTGTGTTTACTTCCCAGGGCTTCAGCATCAAAACTCAAAACTCTCTCCTCTGCCCTGTCGTTTTCTCTGTGAGTACAACATCTTCCTAAAGTGGCCGAATCAAAGCCCTAATCATAATTTAATCAAGTAAAAGTGAAACCTCTGAATTTAATATAATCTAATAAACCCAGAGGAACAGACCAGTTTACAAACACAATCCAATATCTGTTTCTGGAATTCATAAACAATACCAAACTGCCACAATCATCATTATTATAATATTCATTTAGGTTACTATATTATTGTTTCTGAATCTCTGGGCCTCGAATAATGACTAGTTCTATCTTGCAGAATAACCTAATTGGGGCATAATTAATTTAGCCAGTTCAGTTTTTCCAATAGCATAGCATAGCATAGAATGCTCAGTTGTAGGCACTTACTCACCAAGACTCTTCAGAATGTCCCATCTTGGGTCTCCTGCAGACAATCTACTCACATCAGACACAGAAAGAAGACATCAGGCAAATATTTAAGTGGGAATGGACTACATTATGAATAAAAGAGAAAGTCTGTTGAAAATTCCCAGCCTCCATTTCTAGGCAACAAGGTAATTTAGAGCCAGTAACAGTTGTGCAATCACTGGGCAACACAGAGTGAGTACTGTTGACAATTCTTTTTAAGGGATGCTATGATATAAAAGCAAACTTTAGCACAATTAAGATACTTTAGTTTCACCAGTCTTACATAGAGATGTAAAGTAACTTTTAAATTTTTGCTGGTACTTTACAAAATGAAAATTTAGAAGTTGATCTTGATGGAAGTGATGCTCAGATTACTGAGGATAAAAACACAATTTTAGTCATAGTAGTCATTTTCTGTTCTTTATACAAACAAGAAGGATGAAGATGAAGCTTGGAATTCTATACAAATGAGGATAGTAATTGGACCCTTTAATATGGTCATTTAAATTAAAAAAAAAAAAAAGCTAATTTGATGTAGTCATGCACCAATGCAGTGCTGTACATCTTATTTCTGATGTATTCTGATGTGTAGTGTTTAATTACAGAGGTCGAATGACTGGTTCCATATGGTTGTGTTCTATAGATTAGCAAGAAACAGAATATTTCTAATGAGCCATATTTGTTTGGCCTTAAAAGAACATTTAAAAAATCCATCTCAAATCTTTGTGCGGGTTATGGTGCAAAGGAAACGAGATTACCCCCATGCATCCCAAAATATTTTTTTAAAAATGAGCTGCTATAAACTGTGGTACATTACCTTCTCCTGCTTCATTGCAGGCTTTTTTTTTTTTCAGTTAAACCAAAATCACCTAGCTTACCAATAGAATTATGGTCTTTTATTGACTCTTTTAGAATTACCACAGATGCTTTTGAGAGTTTATCACTAAAAATTAATGGGTAAACTATCAAAATGCATGAGAATTACTTCTGTTTTTAAAAAGAAGTTAATATCAAGGAGATTAACTCAAATCTCCTCAAACTACCTTGAACATGCTTTCATCTAAAAATCAAATATATTGTAAAACATGATTTCAACATCCTTCTTCATGGCCACAGACTGAGAATATGCAGTCCAGGGAGTGTGCAGTACCACTCTTTCTGTGCGTGACATCCTGCAGGGGACGCAAGGGTATGCAAAATACAAGATAACCTCAAACCAGTAGGATTTGATTCTCACAAATAGGAAGCAAAGCAAATGCATATAAAGTGGCTAATATGAGGAAATATATATTTAAATGTCAAGGAGTGTGGTTTAGATAATGGATATAATACTAGTTTGGGGGAGGAAAAAGCTGGACATGTCAAAGAAAATCCCTAGAGTGTTAAGGTCTTTGGACTCTGAAGAATGAGTAAGTTTTGGGTAAGTAAAGGAGGGATTGGGTAAATATAACAGGCCAAAGCACAACATAATCAAGAACTTAGAGGCTGGAAGATGTATGGGAAACAGCAGAGAAAATAACATAGCAAGGAAAAAGCCTAAGAATGGTTGATTTCAAAATTCAGTTCTATCAATTATTATTTGTATGATCTTACACAATTAATTAATTTTACTAGTCTCAGATTCTTCACATGAAAAGTTTTATATGTATGATAAAAATCAATGTTTATGAAAGGTTTTTCAAAGTCATGTATACTGTGGGTGTTAAATGAATTTTGGTAGTTCCATTTTATCTGTTTTGGGAAAAAAGAGAGGGCTTCAAGTGGAAGACGAAGTACATTTAAGTAAGACTGTGGAAGACAACTGACATACAAGAAGCATTTACACTTTATCCTATAGTCGAAGGATGTGTTTTGAATGTTTTGTGGTAGTATAGTGAAATGGTATGAAAATGTATTTTAAACAAATTTGCCTGGTTATAATATGCATAATTTATTAGTAGTGGGTGAGGATATGTTAAAAAGAGCAGATGAAAGATTCTTTTGATAAGGTCCAATTTAGGATACTTACGAGTTCTGAGTTGACTTCTTTTAGAACCAATGAAAGTGGAGGGATAGAAGATAATTTTGCAATGTTAAAATAAGTAATTGGTAGATTCTCATTAATTTCTTCATAACAATTCTCCAATCAGTACAAGAATTATATGTCACTTTAAAATTAAGGGTATCATTTGGAGTTCTTAATTGCAAAAAAAAAAAACACAGGCTCTTAATTTAGCTAAAAAGTAATTTTAGAAGGATAGAGTTTAACTCACAGATTCTCAGAGACATTTTCTAATCTAGCCGTGGAGGCTTCCTCACCAGAAAAAAAGTGTACTGCAGACCTTTTCCAGGGCAGATACCACTGATGCCATTGGCTGGGCACTAAATACAAAGTTCAAATGTAAGTATGGCTGCCTCTAGAAACTTGGTGCATCTGCCTTGTCCTCCTCAGATTGGATTCCTCAGAGTCTCTCATTCTTTATGTCACTGGGTGATCAGTGAACTCAAGCCACATGCAAGTGAATCTGGTAATTTGGCCTCAATGGTGGCAGGAAAAGATTCATAATGTAGGAGAATTTGCAAACACAAGAAGAATATTCATAAGTACTAGGCCAAAAATAATGACAAATTACAAATGTAAACTGCATTTAGAGAAAAGAGGAATTTCCCATGTGGGAAAACAAGAGAAAGAGACAGAAGCATATTGAAGAAAGCTGAGGAAGCATAACTTGGCTTACTGTATAAGGAGGTAAGGGAGTCAGAATGGCATAGTGCAGAGTGCTGGCTTGGAAAAGAGGAGTTGGAATTTATTTGGGACATTTCAGATTTGAGATGGTGAAATCTGAGCAAACATATTCAACAGTCAGGTTATATGAAGAACTGCGATACAGATGAGGGTGTCATTCTTAAAGACATGGTCATTGAAATCTCCAGAAAGAGCCCATTGTCAGTGCATCTGGGAAAAACAGGAGAGCTTTTCTACGGACTGACAAAATTCCCATGTTAATGAGAATAGAAGAAAGACTAAAAAGGACAAGAACACTAGGGGAGAGAGAATGTCTGTGTGTTTCTCTCATGCCTCAGTGCTATGTATTGTGTCCCACCATTTGCTTCTAGAAGAGTAAGTTTGGAGTGGCATGTGGCCCCAGACACATGTAAAGGGAGCAGGATGACGATAAAACAAGCAATTAGTTAGGGAAAAGTGTGGTTAAGGTGATACACCTGGGCAGTTTCAATGAAAGCAAAGTTGATTTCCTGGGAGAAGTGGCAGTATAAGGAGGAATTTTAGTGGAAGAAGTTTATTGGGAGCTGGTTTCTGAGATAATGCTGAAGTTATGACAAGGATCAAGATAGACAGCTCCATATTTCTGGATCTTGTTTCTCAGAAGAGTTATAGAAAAGTGAACTCAGGGAGCAGATGTGGCTCAAATGGTTGGGCATCCATTTCCCATATGGAGGGAC
>JAQZBX010021321.1:0-32382 GCA_029593785.1 Cabassous unicinctus
CTCCACCACTGCTGTCACTGTCAGGGTGGATTGTGACAATAGCTGTGGTGGGTTGAAACCATAGCTACCCTCAGAGCTGGGACCCACAATCCAAATTTGCTAATCAAAAGCCATGTTCAGTGATCGGCTTTGCACACCCCTGTTCTTGGGGAAGAGGATTTTGTCGTCCCTGTCAGTCACCAGCCACTAGGTAGGGACCAGACCCCATGGCAACCTGCCGCGAGAGTGGGGAATGGACACCGGTAGCCGCCACATGGACAGAACAATTTACAGCTCTTTAGTGTAATTTATCAGCTTCCTTCTTCCGCTCTTCCCTCTTTGCTGCACAATATTCGTCTGGCTTCTGGAGTTTCAAAATGGTTGTTTTAAAATAATTGTTCCAGACTGTTTAATAGTTGCTCTGGTAGAAGGACTGAGCCCTGGAGCTCCCTAGTCCTCTGTCTTCCCCAGAAGTGCTCCGAGCCCAGACTCAAATTTGGAACAATGGTTTGCATTCCTAACCATGCATCAAAATCACCAGCAGAGCCTTTGAAAATTACAGATGCTGTTCACTCTCTGCCCATGCCCCTGCTGCCACCTCCCTCCTGAATTAGAATCTCTAGAGGAAGGTCTAGGTCATAGGCATTTAAAAAGAGCATCATGCATGATTGTGATACAAGCCAGGAGTAAGAACCATGGGCTTATTATAATCCCTAGTGCTTTCAGAAATTTCATACCTGTGTCTTTTCTAGTAGCACTTTCCTTTTAAAAAATTTATCTTCAGACCATCTTTTTATAATCAAAACTATATTACTATATGAAAAGTTCCCCATCTATTAAGTTATAATATCCTTTTAATTGAGCATCTAATGTGTGCCTAATTCTCTGTTGTTTAGGTGACTATAAAAGAAATTTAATACACAATCGCTACCTAAAGTGGCCAACGTTAGAAATTAAAGAGGATGTTGATAATGTGATGAATGGGGCATTCAGAAATACTCAGAAATATACTCACCCTAACTCATGAACTTCCCAAGGGATATAAGCATGTAAGGAATGCTGCAAATTGCCAGCTGGACTTCGGCTCTGGCACCATTGCAGTATGCAGTGCGATTCTGTGCTGGAGCACAAAACTTAGGCTAGACACCCAGACTAACCTTGTCACAACTACTGGTCGTCATCCCAAATTGTATGCAGTCTAGATGGCCACAAGGAAGATCTTGGATTCAGAGGAACCAGTCAATAAATAAGAGCATCAAAGGCCCGTGAGCCTTCCAGGGAAGCAGTGCCTGACTCAGCCTTCCCTTATAGGTGAAAACTCAAGGAGAGAATGAGCAATAAAACTTGCTCTCCTTCTGAGCACTATGCCAGGAGCTACATTGGATTCTAAGAAGCACATAGCACTTTCTTGGGAGTGGATATCAGGGTATGGGATGGAAAATGGGAAAACTAATGCTCCCACAGCCTGCAGGTGATAATCTAGATGGACAGACAATAAGTAACTTATTCATTCTCTGGATTTTCAGAGCATTGTGAATATTTATAGATACCAGTTTCAATTACACTATATTCTAAGTGTTTGCTTTCTGCACTCCATCTTACTCATTTTCGTTAGTGCAAACACAGTTCCGAGCACACAGGTGATGATCAATGAATGAATAAAGACTAACCTGTAAAACAATTACAGAATAAAAGACCCTAGAAATAATAACTAGTATGATACATATAATGTTATAGAAGTTCAAAAAAGAAATGGTTCAATGACCTGAATAGTTGGGAAAATCTTCATGGAGAAGGTGGGCTTGAGATAGAACCTAACCCAGAGTAAACTCTGGATTTGTACAAAGGACATCTGACCCATGATCATGGCGTGGTCTCTGGATTTGGGAGAGAGTCACATGGAAAGTTGGAAATCTGACCAAAGGCAATCACTAGTCAATACATAGAACATTTGATGGCATAATTTCTCTTGTAGTTGAGCATCCAGAGAGGAAGAACTATTACAGAAAATAGTATATAATATGGATAATATGAAAAGATTTTATCTCAGAGAGGAGAGGAACAAATGCAACCTGTAGAATAACTGAAGTAGTATCTTTTGAAAACTAAGATTGCTGGGATTATTTGCTTTTTGGTTTCATTTTACATCATAATATGCCTATTGGTGGACAGAAATAGGAAGAAAAGGAAAACATCATGCATAGTCCTACTGTGCCCACGGAACATTTTGGTGGGTTTTTCCCTGGGGGCTGGTTTTATCTTAGTAAGCCTCAGGCAACTCGCCCTGGTAAACATTTCACATTTCCATCTTTTTCTTCTCTTGTGTTGCTTCCCCTGTTCTCTCTAAACATAATGTACAATAAGAGTGAATGACTTCCATTTATTTTAATTTACAATTTGGATTATTAAAGTTTTGTAGGAAAAAGAACTTAAAATAGTGCTTGAACTTAAAATTATGCATGCTATTTGGAAAATACCCCATCCCAAAATTTCCACGACATATTAAAAGTTTATTGCTAATTGCCTGTGGACGAAGATGCTCTTCAGTGAAAAATAGGCGTTGAAGAAGGTGGTAGGGGATTGACCGATGTGGGGTTCATGAAGACCTGGCTTCTTCCGGATTTAGGGGAGCTGAGAGCAGACTGCCGCCCAGCAGCCTACGACACGGGTGGGAATTTGAGCCCGTCAGCCCCTCCTCTGTTCACACAGCACCTGGTCGGTGTCTTTATTGTACCCTTTCCACTCGGGGGGAGAGGAGGAAGACGGGAACCCGGAAAGGATGGTCTCCAAGGCCGAGGACAAAAGAAGGAACTGTTTGCCGGAGTGAAATGATGAGGTAAGTGTGAGAAAATGTCCTGGCAGAGCCAGTAGACCTGACCCTGCACATTCCCGAGCACCTCTCGGATAAATAACCACAAGGCATGAATGACCACCGTGGGCTGCCAAGTCTGCGAGGAGCGAGTTCCTGCTCGCCGCCCAGCTCCCCAGTCTGCGCTGAACCTCGGGAGAGGAACTTTGCCTTTTGTGCTGTCCTGAGTCGCACACGCAGTAACGTCCTTGCTCTTGTAACACTTGATCGAACTTCCCTGCTTGCGTGTCTTTCTCCCTCCAGCTGAACGGCGAGCTGCTTGAGGGCAGGGACCTACCTTCCCATCACCAGGTCCTGTGGGTTGCTTGGCAATACTGGGACCTCAGGAAGTGTTGGCTGAAAGGACTGAAGAATGACTACTGCACAAGCAGCCCACCACTGAGAAGGGGCACCGAGAACCAGCATGGAAAGATCACAGTAAATCTGGAAGAGGATCATTTCCTCTTGCCTTAAGGGAAGGCAAGAGCATTGCTCTCAGTTGGGGGAGTGTCCTGGGCAGGTTTTTGGAATGGGACTGGATCACGAGGGTAGATCCCAAACATACAAATGCCAAGACCGCACCCCACGCATAATTAAATCAGGCACATTGAAAACAAACAACAAACAAAAAACACTTTCCACGCTCTGTGGGTGATTCTGATGCATCCCTGGCTAAAAATCGGGCATACAAGTATCTGTAACATGCTATTTCACTTTACGATTTAGAGTAATAAAAGAGCAACAAAAGTTCCAGGTAAAATTCACTGGTTGAGCAAGATGCTTTATTGGCACAGGTGCACCTAAGATAACAGTGGTGCAGATTCTTAAATAGCACTTGGCATTTCCCCAACTGCCAAACTGCAGAAGCATTGCAGACAGATACCTTATAAAATGTCTATCCTGCCCTAGAATGTCTTGTATCTTCCCACACAATTTGACAGAAAAAAAAAACATGTTATTTTAATATTCCTGCCTTTCTGGAAATAAACTCACTGCTCACTCGTCGCTTCTCCAGGTTTCTGGGTGCTGCACGTCTGTTGCCACAGAGCTGGGGATGCTCACGGGCAGTGCTGAACCGCGCCTGGGGTAGGCTGTCCTTACGCCTCAGACAGGGAACCTTCAGTTCCAAGTCATTGAAATACGGCACTTAACCAAATAAGCGCACCTATTGGCTTGCTTATGTGTTTAACCACTCAACAAACACTGACTGAGCACCAAGCATGTGCGAAGAATGGTGATGAAGTGCCAAGCTAGACACACTGCCTTGGTACGTTCACGGTGGTTTGCTTCAGGCACAGTTGTTTTCTGAGGCTGAAGTAATGTCATAAAATGTCCCCCCCACCTCATCTTTTTGACCCTTTGTGCCTCTGTTTCTCTTTGCACGTTGGCCTTCCTCTCTCCTGTTATGGAAAGACTTCCTCCACGCTGTGGGAAAGCTCAGCCTCCATATCTCATGTCTAATGGAAAACTTCTGACCCCCCTGCTCTGGCTCAGGGCTCCACGTGCCCAGTGATGGGTCACTCCTGTGGCCAGGGGGCAGGCAGCAATCCCACAAGCCATGTCAGAGCGTGGGAGGGGTCGTTTCACAATACAAAGTGGGCTTCTGGGTCATCAAAACTAGTGATGTCCACCATACCGTGTGTGATATCTTAGGGAGTATAACGTTTGAGAGATGTGAACACTTTGCTGCCAAGATTGGACTAACTCTAGCTTAAGGTTAGATGATCAAAGCATTGTTGTTGTTTTTTTAATTTTAGTTTTTACTTTCAAAGCATTGCTTTTGAAGTGCCAGCAATTCAGTAACTTTTGTGAAATAGTTTGAGATCAATTAGGGAAGATCAAGAATGACTTTCCTACTTTTTTTTAATTACTATTTTCTATTTTTAAAGATGCTTTAGATTACATAAATGTTACATAAAAAATATAAGGGATTCCCATATGCCCCCCTCCCTCCCCTTCCCACGCTTTCCCTCATTGACAACATCCTTCATTAGTGTGGTACATTTGTTACATTTGAACACATATCATTGCTACTAACCATGGACTATAGTTTGCATGATAGTTTACACTCTCGCCCACACAATTTTGTAAGTTATGACAAGATATACAATGGCCTGTATCCATCACTGCAGTGTCATGCAGGACAATTCCAATGTCCAGAAAATGCCCCCATATTACACGTATTCTTCCTTCTCCCTCCCCCTCAGAACCTCTGATGGCCACTGCCTTTATATCAATGATAAGAGTTCTTCCACTGCTAGAACAATGATACATCTATTATTTTGATGTAACTCTCACAAGATGCATGGCAAAACAGTAGCAGTAAAACGGCACACCGTCGTGATTGGCTGCAGTGGGTGGCTGGCAGACAGCGCTTGCGTACAGCCAGGGGTGGGGTCAAAAGTTAGATGTGATGGGGGACACTCTAAAGAAAGAGCAAAGGCTATAGAAGAAAGGCTGGCACATCTGCTTCTTCTGGGGGCCATTTACTAAAGACCTTAACTGCAGAGTTGGGCGAGGGTATGGAGGATGACAGCAAGGGAAAATAAAATCCTATTGTGAATCTAAGCAATTACGTGGTAGTTACCTCAGAGACATTGGGAGTGGAGAAGAAGAGAACAAGGAGTGTGGTGCTTTTTGTGGAACGTGGGAGAGAGAAGCAATGAGGACGTGATTGCCAAAGAGAAATTGCAGAGAAAGATAATGCATAGGAAGGAAAAAGGGAATTAGACAAGAGGGCTGGGCCAGGGTAATAGCTAACATTTATTGATTACTTACCAACTGCCAGGAAATGTTCTCAATGCTTTCATGCACTGCTGTATTTATACTTCACAGCCACCCTCTGAGGTACGTCCTTTTAATTTTCACACTTTACAGAGAGGAAAGCGAGGCTTGGAGAGGTTAAGGAACTTGTCCACATCACATAGCTGGTAAGAATTAAAACCAAGACTGGAACTCAGGCCATGTTACTCCAGAGTTTGCACTCATAGCTACTAGATTATGCTCCATCAAAATGTGAGAAAATTCACAGAAAAGTTATAGGAGAAGAAGAACACAGGCTACAAGGATTTGGAATAGGTCCAAAACATCTTTAGAGGTAGTGATGGTAGAGATGACTGAAGGGGGTTATACGTCCATGGAAACGTGCATGTAAAAATGACACAAGATGCCAATCTGGCTTAAAGTTGACAATAATCACCTATTCTGACTAAGGTGGAGGATTTGTAGTTAAAACGAAAATCTTATAGTTTACTTAAAACACACAGAATATGTAAAATAGTTTAATGTTAATATTTAGAAAACCTGATTATAATTCATCCAGCGTGTCTCATTTGGATTATTCTGAAAGACAACTCTTAAAGCAAAATAAAAACAAATAAAAAATGTGATTCAAGGGCTATAATGAAATCTTGTTCATATCAGAAATATTTGAATCCAGATGAATCTTTTTGGCTATTTAGGATGTATAAATATTTATTACAGTGCTGTGATGCCCTGTGCACGGTGCTGGGCCCTGCGGGACCAGTGGTGATGGAGCCAACGTGGTGTCTGCACTCAAGGGCTTCTAGGCAGCCTTGCTCTCACCACCGCGCACTCGGCAGGGTGTCTGTGTACGTAGCCCTGTGTTCCCTCACCGTGTGCTGATTGCCGAGATGAGCAATGAGCTAATGCAATTTTTCTATGAGATAAATAATTAAAGTCAACCAGCTAGACTATAAATGGGAAAAGCACCGTTTTACAGCAAGAAGACCCAGGTTTAAAAAAATACATATGTAGCCTTGAGCAAGTCTTTTAACCACTCCGAGGACATTTCTTCACATGGTTTTGGTCCAAATTAAGGAGATAATACATAAGAGTACAGTGTAACCTACAAAAGATATGCACATTCCAGCCATAATTATTGTAATTTACAGAAAGTATGCTTTTGTCTACTTTAAAAAATTTTTTCAAAATATGATATATTCTCATAAACACTTTATACATATGATATTGCAATAAAATGTGATGTGGGATAGGCTCTGTAGCTAAGATTTGCATCACTTAGAAAACAATATCGATACTACATTCCTTGCATCCATGTCACAGAAGAGGCCAATAGGTACAAATTCTCTCAGCCGCCTTCATCCCACACTGCAAACGTCACTGCTCTCCAGAATATATTCTTTCCTTCTCTCTCAGCCTGTGAAGCAACTTTCCTCTAAGACTAATTCTCCCTTCCAGAGGAACTTGTCCAATCAATTGTCCTCTCTCTCCTTGGCGTCTTTATCACCTTCTACCTCAGCACACAAACATACTCAAACGTCTTCATACAGAAATAAAGTAAAACAGGCAAACTTTTCCTCAGCTCTACAGTTCCCTTTAGCTACAGCCTTTTCTCTTTTCTCCTTCTTCCAGCTAATCTTATAATAAAGTCAATTACACAGGTCCTCCCCTTTTTTCACCTCCTGCTCAGTCTTAAACTCATTGAAATCTTGACTCTGCCTCGGGGGATTGCTCTGGCCAAGGCTCTCTTCACTAAAGCCTCGGGACCCTTTCTGTTGCTCGTACCCCACTTCTCTGTGGAGCTCAAGGATGGTGAGTTTGAGGTAGGCCTGGGACATTCAAACGGAGATGTGGACAGGCATTTGCACGTGCAGATCTAAAACTAAGGCGAGAACTCTAAGCTCCTTAGAAAGATTTAGCAGCCATCAGGGAAGCCATGAACCAACACCACAAGCTACGGAAAATGTGTAGGTGAAGAAGGAAGATCATGGGAGGAAACTTCAAGAACAGCATTTAGTAGATTGGCAAAGGGAGTGAAAACCCTTGGGAAGGAGGGGGTAGTGGTTTTCAAATATGCCTGCACATTCTTTGATATGCTTCCTTTCCGTAGATGGACCTAATTCCCCTCCCCTCGAATGTGGTCTGGACTTCGTGATTGGCTTCTGGAGAATAGAATGTGGCTGGTGTTGCTATGAGGCTTCTGAGGCTGTGTCATGGGAAGGATACCTTTGGCCTTGGTCTCAATCTCTGAATTCCTGGCTCTGGTTGAAGCCAACCACCATATTGTGAGGATACCCAAGCTGCCCAGGGGAAGGGCCCAGGTGCGGAGAGGCCACATGGAAAGGAACCAACTTGCCAGCCAGATGAGTGCGCCATCTTGAAAGCAGATCCTCCAGCCTGCTTTCCACGTTCCCAGTCTTCAAGTCTTTTATCTGAAAGCCCAGGCACTGAAGGACAGAAACAAGCCACCCCTGCTGTGCCCTATCTGAATTTTTGACCCACAGAATTGTTGTTGTGAACTGCTAAGTTTTAGGGTAACTTGTTTGCAGCAGTAGGTAATTCATCCCGAAGAGTAAGAAAGGTAGGAGAGAAATTAGAAGAGTTTGGTGAGATGGTTTAAATTTATAGAAGAAACTACTTGTTCTATTATTTATTACTGGTGAATATCCAGCACTTCCCTATATTTCCTTTTTTTTTTTAAATTATACTCATCCCAAACCCACAGTCACTTTCAGACTTCTCTTACCATAGATTAGTTTTGACTTTTTAAAATTTTTAAATTTTTTAAATGGAATTATGCAGTATGTATTATTTTGTGTCTGGTTTCTTTCATTCAACATATTGTTAGTGAGAGTCATTCAAATTATTGCCTGTGCCAATAATTCATTCCTTCTTACTGGCCAGTAGTATTCCATTGTATGAATATACCACAATTTGTTTATGCAATCTTCTCTCTGTATTTCTTAATTAAAACAAATTTAGTTTTTTTCTACTTTATCATATGCAGTAGAAACATAAAAATTACCTACATAGAAAAATTGATATGATCATAAATATTACCTTATAAAGAGGTGAAATGAATTGTGAAGTGACGGATAGTTATAATTCCTACAGAAACTCTACAGAGTGAGAAGGTTGCAAGCCCTTTGTTGATCATAGAGTACATTGTCTATTTAACATTTAACTTGAAAATGCAAACTGCCAAGCGAAAGTCACAAATAGGGTGATTCTTTTTGAGTAAAAATTTGAGCCAAAAGACTAATTTAGAATTAATGGCATAGAAATAAAGAAAATAGAAGAAAAAAAAATAGAGGGTCTCTTTTGTTGGTTACACACATACAGAGACTGGCAGCCCCTCCAGAGTTACTTTGGGTGTGGAGGCCAGTGAAACAGATGGTTCCCAGTGCTGCACATGACGAATAAACAAGGGGTCACTGCAGAGTATTGGAAACTTCTTTAAATCAAAGCTAATTGATCATTTACATAATTACATTTAAAAGAGACTTGACATTTAGACTGTGGAAGTGTAATGGTCACTCTGTAAAATCCTGTGTTTTTATTCTTGGTGAATCTAAAATCATGTGTTTAGAAATAAGTTGGTTTAGCAATTATTTCTAGGTCGATTTCCTAATGACATTTTGATAATGATGCTAGTTTTAAAAAGTTATTGCCTTCCCTGTTCTGACCTTCTAAGGCATAAACACTTCAAAATAATGTTCAGTCTGAGATAGGCTGCAAAGAAACCAAGGTAAGTTTGGTTATTTTCTCCCGACAATCAAAGTAATCTCAGACAATCTATTAGCTATTTTCCTGCAATCTCTAATTTAGAGTCTCCATTAGTTTTGAGTTATGGGAGCAGCCAATAGAGTTTCCGGAAATACCTTGTTTCTACTTTGGCTCCTTCCCCCCTGCCCCCCGCCGTAATAGAAATATCTAAAGAGGCTATTGCTTAACCTATAAAACAGGAACTTTGTAATTTATTAATACTAAAAAACCCTATTCATTTCTGTTAAACTATGTAGATAGCTGGAAATCGTGATTTTTCCAGTGGAAAGGACATATGAAAGGAAGAGCTTCCCTTGTATCCTTACTATCTGCCTGATCCCATTTTAGTCTTGATTATTCTCTTTCTAGCTGTAACCATTTTGCATCTTCTTTTCTCACCCTCTTCCTTGTTTCTACTTCCCCATATCAATTGAGTGAAATCCTCATCACCGTCATCTAGCGACATTGGCAAAGGCCAGGCACCCTCACACACGCAAGATTCAACCATGTCTTGGGAAAGCACGAGGCTCCCTGTATCACTTCCACGCCAGAAGCTGGAGATTGAAGTAGGCAGCTGCAATAAGACTAGATGGATCACAATGTATCTGGGATGTTTGCTACTACTGGTTTCATGGTAACATGTCTCTACCAGGAGAGTAAAGGTAACCTTTTGTTATAAGCATACATGTACAACAGCCTGACAATTGTAAACTGCTCTAGGTTTGCAGTTTGGAAGACAAACCTACAGGAATAGCCTATAATCTTGTTTAATTATTCTAATTTAAATCTAAACTAAGGTTTTGAGGAAGAGGCTAGGGATATTTTATTCCTAATTAATTGACAGCTCAGCAGTATGATGAGCAAATAGAATCCATATGGGGTCATAAACTAATAGTAATAGAATTGATGGTGTCTATCAACTATGGTGTATATTATGGTGGACAATCAAGATATCTTCAAAAGTACTCAGCTTTAGGTTCAAGGCAAATAGCTAATTCTGTGATAGATAAAATTCTATCCATGATAACTAAGTTGTTTAAAAATCACAAAGGAGTATTGTGGCAGTTTGATATTATTTATGAATCCCCAAAAAGAGAAAGATTATGTTTGTAAACTGGTCTGTTCCTCTGTGATACCCTTCGATTGTATTAAATTCAAAGGTTTTAAGTTTACTTAAAAAATCAATTTAGGGCTTTTGATTCGACAACATCAGTAAAGTGTGACTCAGGTTAAATCCCCACACCCTCGGTGGGCCTATATGAATGGACACACACTCAAGAAGACACAACGGAAGAGGAGAGAACTTGGTCACTTTGGTCCTGCCATGTGACGGAAAGAAGAACGCTCAGACAGCCAAGGCCCCAGGAAGAGAGACGAGCCATCTGCCTGATAGTTTGCAGCCGAAGAGAACAGAGCAGCTGAGCAGCTAATCTTGCTTCAACACATGGCAACAGACTTCAGTGAGAAAGCAGCTTTGGGTTGGACTCTTTAGGGCCTTGTAACTGTAAGCTTTTACCCCAAATAAATGCCATTTATAAAAGCAACAGATTTCTGGTACTTTGCATCAACACCCCTTTGGGAGACTAATACAAGTATGCACATAGGAAGTAATTAATAAGATAGATAATTCATAGGATCATTGACTTTGGACTTCACACCTAGTTTCCCCTACCCCCACCCATAACAAGGTGAGTGGCTTTGGCCAGATTACTTTTCTGATACTCATTTTTTTCATCTTTCAAAGTGGAAACTGCAATTGTAAAGTTGTTGTAAAAGCACCTAGCATGTGCTTATCAGAATTGATATGCATTGTTGGTAGCTATAGTATTAATATAACCAGAACAAAGACTTGATTCTACTTAGCCAATTGGCTCCTTATCACGGTTTACTACATTTAAGTAGAAAAAGCAGGCACGGCTGTTTGGCATTGGTTTGTTCTCAGGTCAGTTGGGTATTAGGTGTAGCCAGCTCTCATCTCATCTCATTTCTGCTCTCACCAGAAACCCCAGACAGCCTAATGACCCGAAGCAGGCAGTGACTTGCCCAGCAGCTCTCCTTGGCCTTGAGGGTGAGCCCTGCCTCTAGTGGGACCTGGCATGTGTCCTTTGGATTCTACTTTCTCAGCTACTGCATTTGTTCCATGGACCATCTTTTTCTCACTCATCTAGAAAATAGTATAAGGAAAACACTGAAGTTCATCAAAGAAGCAAGGGTGAAGAATATATTTCATACCTCAAAGGTACATTTTGGGGGACTCGGCAATTTGTGAATCAAGTTGATAATTAGCTTACAGTTCTCAGGAAACAGTGGGTAAAGTAGACTTTCTTTAAATTAGTTGATAGAGAACAACTAGGAGTAGGCTACATCTATCCTAACACCTTGGCAACATCATTTATTCTTGAAAACAGCTTTCAGGGTTTTCCAACGACCATGGCAAAGGAGATATAAATAGCCAACGTGATGGGATCGTTTCTTAGCGGTTTCATTGAGATTTGCTCTAAGTGCTGCTGAGTAGAGGTTATGCGGGAATAAGAATAATTTGTTTTAATGATTCACTCTGTGACTTTAGGCAGAGACCAGGTCTATCTTGAACATCCCTCTCTCCTAGCACATTGTAGGTGCTTTAAAATAACTTGTAAATGTCGACTAAGTAAAATTGTCCATCTGTTGGGTGGGAAATAATCCTCCTAGGCAGTGTTACTGGGTAAAGACTGGTTAGGGGCTCCATATAAACTATTAAAATAGCTTTTTAAAAACAAATAGATGCGCCAGAATTCACAATTAGCCCAGCATCTTTACGCACAGTTCTCTCAAAAGCAAACAAACACCTCAATGGGGAAAATGCCTTTATTTGTCAACTGGATTGCAGAATTAAAAAGGAAAAAAGAGAAGAGCCTGTGCTTCTGTTAGAAAATAAGAACAATTCAACTTCTGGAAACTTCACAGCTTGGAGCCCGGCAATGCCTACTCTGGATTAAACTGTCTATTAATCAAACTCAAACGATGCAGACATTCATCACCTTGCATCGCACCTTGCAGAAAGCACAAACAAAAGCGCCACAAAACCCCGGGCTTTCGAGGGAGGAAAACGGGGTTTCGGGCCGAGGACCCCGCGCGGCTGCGGGGCGCCCCTCCAGCCCGGCGCTGGGCCCCCCGGCGCTGCGGCGCGGCGCGTTGGCAGTTGGCGACCCCCCTCGGCTCCCCCTCCGCCGCGGGCTCCCGTGGCCTTCGGAGGCTCCAAATGTTTTCCATATTTGTGCAGCGTCCGTAACCCGAACACCAGGGCAGGCCCGGCCCGCCCCCGCGCAGGGCGCAGCGCGCCGCCCGCCCCGGCCTCCCGGCCCCGCACCGCCATGGGCAAGGCCCCGCGGCCCCGCGGCGCGCAGAGGCAGGGGGGGCGGCCGGAGGCGGCCGGCGCGGGGCCCGACGACATGGGGCCGAAGGCGGGCCCGGGCGACGACGAGGCGCCGCGCTGCTGCGGCTGCCGCTTCCCGCTGGCGCTCGCCCTGCTGCAGCTGGCCCTGGGCGTCGCCGTGACCGTGGTGGGCTTCCTCATGGCGGGCGTCAGCTCCTCGCTGCTCGTCAGAGCCACCCCCTTTTGGGCTGGGATCATTGTAAGCACCCGTCTCTTCCTTCTGCGCGCGTGGGCCGCGCGGCCGCCACTAACCCGCTGCATGCGCCCCCCGGCCGCGCGCCCCTCCCCGCGCCCCGCGCCTCCCGCCCCGCGCCGCGCTCTGCTCGCCGCTCGCATCGCCTCGGGGAGGCCCGGAGCGAGGGCCAGGTCTGAGGCTGCTTGTTGTGTCCAACCGAGCAGCCCGGGAACACCCGCAGATGCACTTTCTGGCTTTTTCCCTGCCCTGTTCCGGGACCGCACCCCTATCCCCAGAGAAGTAGCAAAGAGTGAGGTGGATTCACCCAGAAAAGCAGCTGAGGAAAAGGCCGGTACTTGGAGCTGCCCCATGAGTTGGTCTCAATTTTGTTTTTTTTACACTTGAGGTTCCATTCGTGTTTATGGAATAACTCAGAAACCGCGCGAACACAGCAAGGCGCAGGCTAAGCCCACTCGCGTCTGAAGCAGGATGAGCTGGGGCCCCGGCGGGGGGAGCTCCGCTCGTGGATGGTCTACGCAGAAAGTGCTCAGCTGTTGCTGGGGAGGGTTGTTTTGCTGAAACACAGCACACTTGGCTCCCATCAGCGAATTCTTGAGTCTGAAACAGATGCCATTTGTTGAGCACCTACGTGTGCCTGTCCTGCTGGCTTTCCATATATTATTTCCAATCCCCACACCATCCTTCTGGGATACTTATCATATTCCCATTTCTCACATGAGAGAACGAGGCCAGCTCATCCCAGTCAGGAGGTGGCAAGCTCTCAGCCAGGTGCATTCCTTTGACTCAGCCTGCATCCGCTTTTTCCCCAGCCACACTGCCCCAGAAATTCCCACTGGGTTTGTAATTTTAATGTTGTTAGGTTAGGTAATGTTTAAGTGCCTTGCAGCTTTCACATGCCTTATTTCGTTTAATCCATGAAGCAATGCTTTGAGGTAGAATTGCTGTTTCTCTTTAGACGTGAGGAAACACACGCGAAGAGAAGTCAAATGACTTCTCAAGGCCCAGAGGTTGTGAGTGGCAGAGTCGGTGAGACTGGAATCCACACTTCTGATTCTAGTCTCGATTGCACTGTCACTGCTATTACCACAGGGCTGTGGTCTCAGATAATTTTATAGACATCTGATAAGCAGGCACCAGTGCAGGTATTTTCTAATTAAGGTTATTTGACTTCACAAATTCTTGCAAACTAATTTACAACTTTAAATTTGTGTACTAAGAATTCCCATGAAATATTATGATTAGAGGTTTCTAAATCAAGTGATTTTAAAAATAGCTTTTCACTAAGATATGCTGGGTATTTTAGTCACCTCAGTGACTGTTCAAGATACTCAGAGGGAAAAAAATTTGTCCTTTAGGTCTAAGAGAATTTAAAAAAGGGAGGCGGTGCAGATGAAATGCCTCCAGTGTTTTTGAATATCATTTGTGAATATGTTTTCTATCTTCTTTTTATTTCAGTCTCAAAAAGGTCAATAGCAAAACAGCAAATTGAATGGGAAAAATTTTGTTTTAATGTTTAAGGCATTAACATACAAATCGTGCAACTCTTAAATGCAAGCTGAAACTCTTCTGGGACGTGAGAAGAACTGCACTGGCTGTTTATAGAGCATTTATGGTTTGCTCGCAGTATGTAGCCCTGGTGATACCCGGGATCCTGTTTTCTTTCAGCAAAGAAGGTATTTAGAGCAGAGCTGCTCAGGAGATGTCCTGAGACGAGTGAGGCAGGTCTCTGAGAAGCGCGGAATAACTTTTGTCCCAGCCGGTCAGGGCATGTCACCGTGTCGTCATGTCTATGGTTGGTCGTAGGTCACTCCTCCTTGGCTTCAGGGAAGGGAAAGGAGAGGGAGCCAGGTGGGGGCGAGTGGTGAACCCCAGCTCGGCCATTACTCACTGAATACCTTTGGGTAAGTGGCTTAACCTCTCGCAGCTTCCATTGCTTTATCAGAATGATAATAATAGTTCCTACCTCAAATAGGGCTGTCATTGAGTTTTAAATAAATTATCAGTACTTGTAAAGCACTTAGAACGGTGCGGCCGATGGCAAGGGCTCACTGAGCGGTAGCTCTTTTGATTGGCGATCGGTGAAGCTAACTCCTGGCAGTCACACTCTTGAAAGTAGAAGTGGCTCCAGTTCAGCTCTTCTCTTTCAGAACAGTCATTTGGGCTTCAGACCCATCTATAAACGTGACTCGCTCCCACCACCACTCAGACGACTGGAGTCGTTTTACTGAAGGTTGCTAAAGGTTCCAGGACATCGACATTTGCTCTGCATTTCATTCCGTCACTGGCTTGAGTAGCTTGGTCATTCAAGTTTGCTCATTATTCCAGAATTCTTATTGGTGAAACGTGTGTGGATTGAAGGACTCTTAAGAACTTTGGAGCTCCTCACTTACCTCTTACTTGAACGAATACAATTTTGGTTTAGGTGAAACGTAGCACTTTTGAACTTTGGCTTATTTTCCTTCATTCGGCAACATTTGTTGAGGGTATCTGCCATGCTAGTCATTGGTTTAAAAATAATGAACCATATACCTGGAGGAGATCTCCAAGAGATCCTAATGGACATGTGCCCTTATCATATCTGACCGTAATGAGTACTTCTGATTAGGAAATTTAACATACACAAATATTTTTAAAGCCGATTTACCATTCGAAGTTTTTCCCTCACAGTGATTTATTTGGTTTGGCATCTCTACTCTAAAGTCAATTTAAGAGGAGACTCTTGCTTCTTATCCCAGAGGAGATGTTTAGTGTTTGTTAGTCCCTTGGTTCTTGTAGGGAATATTCTCAGGGAAAGTGAGACTTTCTTTGCCCTATTACGGTTTTTAGCTTTCCTCACTCTGCTTCCATTGCTGCCACAGCCCACCCACTGGAATAAAATTCCTGGTATACATACTCCATTAATCACATTAGAAAGTGTAAGGAAAGGGCTTAAAACTCAGGGAAGAATATTTCCTTTCCTTAATGTCATTCATAAAACTCATGGTATGACTCTGTAATGACCAAGAGTCCTGTCAAGAATTTCAATAACAGTGTTCATATGTTAACTTCCTCTAAACAATTCAAAATGCAGGTGTATCCAGATTTTTAAAATCTATTTTTAATTTTTGACTTAACAGAAGGGAAATTTGGGTGATTATTTGTTTTACAGCAGATAGACCGTTCAATTCATGCTATGTATCTCACATACAGTAACAGACATAATTATCCATAATTTGTAGAGAAATAAGGCATAATAATTTGGCTAGATGATTTGATCATGGTTATTAAGAGAGACTGGAAGAGAGAAAACTTTGGCATTGGAGTTTCGAATTGGTCCTTCAACAAGTCAGGAAGCTAAAGGTTGAATCAATTTTCTGTACAGATATATTGACATTTGAGAAATTTAATCTGAAATTATATTTTAAGGAAAATATTGCCCAGCAATCCATTATTTTTCATATTGTGACTTTAATTTGTTTCCAAAACTGACTGTAGCATTTCTGGTACCACTGGGAAATAATTTTTATTATGGCAACAACTGTTACATGATGCTTAGGAACTGAGGAGTGATAATTATGTGGCCTCACTCAATCTCCGTTGGGTATGTATAGTAAATAATGGTAGGAGAATTATCTTATCCAGGAAATTCTCTGTCAATGTAAAAATGGAATTAAATGGAATCAATTTGGCAAAAAGAAATTAATTTTAATAAGTGTATGGAGATGAAAGGGAATAAACAAGAATTTGGTGAAATGTTTCCTGAGACAATTTCACAAATACAGAATAAAAATAAGTCAGGTTAAGACTGAACAAAATCAAGATGTTTAGAAACATCAGGAAAAGTCTGTTTTCACCTATACTTCTAGCCGCATACCAAGGCAAACCAGCAAAGGTAAGGCAGTACTTATATAAGGAGGAAGTTGACCCTGGATCTTCTTTCATTTTTAAAATAAGAAGGAGAATGGGTGGGTCCTGATATTTTCCAATCCTGTGGTGTGGATATGTCCTATTTTTGAGAATGATCTCAGAAAGTTAATCTCTGGAGATTCTTTAGATGTTAATCATCATTTCTGTTTTAATTTTTTTGGTAATACTAGTGCATAAAATTTTGGGATAATCAAAAAAATTAAAGAGTTTATCCCCTTACTTTACATGTCATATGCCTCTGTGTCCCCTGACACATAGTGGGTACCCAGTAAGTGTTGAATTGAAATCTATCTATATATTTCATACTTGCTATTGTCGGAGCTTCCATTTGAACTTGTGTATACCCATTTTTAAACTATGATCTGGGGCATGACATATTGTAGTATTTTCCTGTAGAGAAAAATTTGTTTATTGATAACACGAGAACTATGAATAATAAGGAATGTGTTAGTACTCCGGTTTAGTCCTCATGGGTTCCAGAAGTATTCAGAACACATTGCCTTAGCAATACTGAGATGTTTGATTCCATGTTCTAAGATGACCACAGGATAAAAAGGGGAAGAAGAGGTCATCTGACCTTATTTTGTATTCCCCTAATTAGAAGACATTAGGATAGCAGTTTGGGACAATTCAGGATCGAAGTGGATGAGTGCTGTGCGTTGATATCACGAGCTTGAATGCTCTTCAGAGGAAGTAGTGACAGTTTCCCTTACTACTCGGCCTAACAAGCTCACGGGTCAGCAGTGTGGCGTCCACTTGCTGAGGGCTCTTTTGCCTTGGCCTTGGCCGTGGCATCCCCGTCGTGGGTGTTCTTTGACTGGGTCCGTTTGCCTGTGCTGTACCTGCAGGGTGGGCATCAGCACTGAAACCATACGGAAGGGGGAGCTGAGGCGGCCAGCACGCAGCTGGCAATTAACCTTTAATTAGGTGTCACGTCACTGCAAAATGCAGTTAATTTTTAGGGCCTAAATCCTGGCAAACTAGAGAAGTGCTGCCCAGAAGAGCCCATCAAAATCCAGAGCCGGATGGGAGCTCAGGATGCCGTGTTTTAGCCCTCTCCATATTACCTGCTGTGACTCCTACATGTCTGTCTTATTACAATACGTTCATAAGCTGAAGGTGAATTTCTTAAGAAGACTGGACATCGGAACAGGATTTATAGCATAAGTATATAAAAGCCCGTTTCAGAGGCACACCCTCTTTCAGATGGCTTGGATGCAGCCTCAGATCCCAGCGTGTTGAGATAAAACTTGGCAGGCGTAACTGTCAGATGCCTGCGCCAGGCAGCTCCTTCCATCACCCTGGTTAATTTTAAAATTCACATGTGTCCACCTCCACATATGGCAATAACTAAAATACATTTTTCTTCTGGTGAGGGATAAAAATTCATACAACCACCTCAGGGCTTCTTAAGCTCCTTCCTCAGCTTATTAATGAAGGCCCTAAGCTTTTTCACAGAGCAGCAGCTAGAAGTCTGGACGTTTCGGAGCCAGCGGAGGGATGCGTGGTCGTACCACGGGGTGGCGTGGTTCTGTGCTCGTGCCAGCGGTGAAACGTACAGAGGAAGCCGTTTTCAGATTGCTTCTTTTTCGGATTTCTGAAAAAATAAATAAAGCAGCTGCCCCTGACAGGATCTGGCTGCCTGGCACGTTGGCTTCTGAGGCAACAGAACCAGGGTGTCTGGTTGAAGCTGCCGCTGGGGCTGTTTTGATTTTCAGCTGTCCTCTGAGGGGTTGTGATCTCATGCTTGGTGTTTCTAGAACCTGAGGGAAGCCCCCTCTCAGGTCTTCTTAATAATAAGCAGTCATTTTCATTGACGACGTCCCATGGCGTGTGACAGCCATGGGGCCCTTCCCACCCTGGGTCTCTCGGGGAGGTGCCCGGCTTTGGCGCGTCTTCAGGGCCTTCTCATCGGACTCTGTGTCCAGGTAAGCAGTTCTGTACTCTCTCTCCATCGGTACCTCACAGACTCGAGGCATCTGAGAGGGAAAGACGGGAGACGTGTCTGACTAACACAGCCGACCAGGCCGCCTCTCAGGGCAGCCGCTCCAATCCCAGTTCCAAACCAAGAGGCAAGCCAAAGACTTGGCCATCGTTCCCGTTCCAGCGGGATCAGGGGATATCTCCAGGCTGAGTTTTGAGCACGAAGCTGATGCTCTCTGACCTACAATTGCTAGAGCAGACCCCCTTCCAAACAGTCGTGAATATGAGTATTTATGTTTTCTGGAGCCGACAGGAGGCCAGCGCTTGCCTGGGCATCATGGCGCACAGGGTTTTTTCACAACTTGGCTTCCGTAGATTCTGCTCAGGAAGTTTTGCTGGGCCTGCCTCTGTGGCTGTGGAAATTAGCTACCCCGCACTGTCTTGGTCACATTCCTCTCAGATGTGGCTCCTGAAGTGGCCCACCCAGCATTCACTGTAGCGCCACTGAAAGGCCCTTTAGGAGACTTCGACCTCCAGGCCTTTCTGTGTGGACGGCAACGCCAGGCGGCCTGTTGCTAACGTGCCGGGGACACTGACAGGCCTTTGAGGCAGCGGGTGTGGGGGCTCAGGCCCGGCAGCTCTGGAGGCGGCCTTTCCCGCAGCGCGCGCACACAGCAGCGCGCACACAGCAGCGCGCACACAGCAGCGCGCACACAGCAGCGCGCACACAGCAGCGCGCACACAGCAGCGCGCACACAGCAGCGCGCACACAGCAGCGCGCACACAGCAGCGCGCGGGCTCTTACTCCCGGCGGGTGGCGGGCGCCCTAGCTGGGGGCGTGCAGCACCCGGCGTAGCGCAGAGGGCAGACAAAGTCTGACACAGGACCCACGGGAAATGCAGAATGCGCACATTTTACCTTACAAACCACACGTTTACATAAATGTGCGCATTTCCCTCGTGCCCTCAGCTGACCGCGTTCTGAACCAGGAGGCCCAGCCCAGGCCGGCTGGCTTCGTCTCCTGGTCTTTCCACGGACACGGAGTTTGGGATGCCAGTTAACAGGCTTAGGTCTGAGTTAAGGGTCCGAGACTGACTGTGTAAAAGGAATACAGAGCTATTGTGCATAAAACCCCGCCTAGAAAATGCCCGTGCCGCCAGCGGCTCTTGTGCGTCACAGTTTTTCCACCTGAGGACCTCCCTGAAGCCTCGCGTCCCTTCTCCCCATCCTCACGCACGTCACAAAAAGCTCAGGGTCTGGCTGGGCAGGCGAGAAGGGCAGGGGAGCCGCGGGCTGCTGGGGACACGGCCTCCCCGCCGGGGAAGGACAGACACCTTTCAAACACAAAGTCCCCTTGCTGTGTGCTTCCTAACATTCTGCTGTATCCTGTTTGCTTTTTAAAATAGCGCTCTCGATGAGAAAAGCCTCTTGATCGCGTTTTCAAAAGGTTGAACGGGATGGTGCTCTTTCACACGCCTGCTGCTACGCTATGTAATTGGATTTATATTGACTTAGAGTAGAATTTCTGCGTGCTGTACTATTTTATGTATTTCTGCGTAGTCTACCCTTTCACATGTATGAACCCCAGGGTATTCATATAGAATACCCTGTGATCATTTCTAAAGTGGAACCTAATTTGGTAACCTACTTAATCATCCTAGTAATAAAATCCAGCCTGCAACTACACCACTGGAGTTGGCTAAATCCACATTTACAGGATTCTTTGAAAAATCCCAAAGTAAACACAACTATAGGGAGGTAACCATTTTACCGCTCTCATAGATTCATGAGAAGCAACGGAATACAATCTGTGTTTCCCTTACATTCTTTGGAAGTGGATTATTTTGTAAAAATTAGGTATCTGTAGAACTTGTTGGCAAGTAGTTTGTGGTAATTCACCGGAGAGAGTTAGGCGATTGATAAGCAGCAGATTGGCGGCCTATGAAAGAAAGTCAGAGAGCAGCTCCTGGGAAAAGAGAAACGGCCCCTCTTTGCCAGTGATGGTGTTTCCATGGGCTAAGGCCTGGGGACCCAGCCTCACCACCCCCAGGAGCTCAGAGCCGGGGGTGGAGACGCACAGTAACTACGGTACAGCTTAGGAAGCCTCGTGACTGTGGCACCCTGGCAGAGGGGGAGTGCGGGGGTCAGAAATGGCAAGGAGAGGGGCCCGGAACTGTAGGAGGGCCTGCAGCTTTGGAATTAGATGGACACGGTAGAATCCTGGCTCTACCAATTTATAGCCATTTTCAAAAACTTTTTGGTAATGATCTTGTTTTTCATTTTTGTGTTGGTTTGAACAAGTACAGTCTATGATTTTTTTTTTAATTATGAAAATTTTCAAGTATATAACACTATAGAGAGTTATAACACCACCGCTCACCTATCCCCAGCTTTGTCAAATTTTAATATTTTGCCATATTGCTTTAGATTTTCTTTGAAGAAAGAAAATGTTGCAGTACTTTGAAGCACCATGTGTTTCCTTCCTTAATTACTTTCTCCTACCTCTCCCTTCTTCCCCAGATAATTCTCTTATTATCCTGAATTTGGTATTTATCTTTCCTATGCACGCTTTTATACTTTTTTTTTACATGTGTATATGCATAACCAGTAATGAATATTGTTTACATATTTTAATCTTTGTATAAATGGTATAATATTTTTGCTCAACATTGTTTTTGAGATTTATACTCATTCATTTTCATTCTTTCTATTTCATTGTAGGGATATCCAACAATTCATTTATTCATTCTCCTGTTGATGAAAATGTAGGTTATTTTCAATCTCTCCCCTTCCCCCCCCCCTCTTTCCTTCCTCTCCTCTCCTCCCCTCTCCCCCTTTCTTTCTTTTCAGTTACAAACATCTCTGCAGTAGGCAGTCTTCTCCATAGCTGCTCGTGCACATGTTTCACTTTCTTTAGGGCTCATATTAGGAGTCAAATTGCTGGGTCCATAAAGTATAGGCATCTTCAATTTACTAGAGGTTGTCAAATCAGTACCACACATCCAAAACTATTCTAATATATACTCCTACCAAGAGTAAATGAGAGTTCCCAAACTTTCCAGGATTTGTTACTATCAGTATTGGTTTTTGCCAATCTTATTTGTGTGCAATGGTATCTTGTTTTAATTTGCATTTTTAAATTACTACTGGAGTTGAACATATTTTATATATTTATTGGCTCTTTTATTTTCTTCTCTGTCATTTATTTAATCAACAAATTCTTTCTCTGGGTTGTTTGTCTCTTACTTACTGATTTCTGGGATTTCTTACCTTTGTTACTTAGCCACTGTGGTTTTAGGTACTACAAATATCTCCTTTAAGTTGGTCCAGGCCTTTGACTTTTGTTTATGGTGCCTTTATTGGGAAAATGATTTAATTTTAATGTATTTAAGTTATCAATCCTTTTATTTGTGTGAACTTTGATAGTCTTAACCCCCCCCATTCCAAAGTCATAAAGATATTTTTCTGTATCATTTTCTAAAATGTTGCAGGTTTGCTTTTTTGTGTATATATCTTTAGGTGCATATGATGTGAAGTGGGTTCATATTTTATTTTTTCTCGTATGGATTGTTAATTGTTTTAGCACTACTTCATAAATAATCTGTCTTCTCCACACCGATCTGGTATGGCCACACGTCAAGTTTCCATGTATAATATGAGGGTTGTATCTGAGATTTGCTTCAGTTCCACTGTTTTGTCTATCACTGTGCCAATACCACACTGTCGAAAGAGCATCTTGTTATAAATGTGATCTTCAATCTTATTCTTCTTCAACATTATCTTGGTGATTCTTAGCCATTTTCTCTTCCAAATAAATTTTAGAATTGGCTTTTCAAGTTATAAGAAAAATACTTTTGACATTTTCATGGGGTTTATACTTCCTATACTCAAGCAAAGGCTCTCTCTCCATTTATTTGGGTCTTCTTTAATGTATTTCCTTTGCTATTATTGATTTCAACGTAATTGTTTTGTGCACAGTTCATGTGTTTTTCATAATATCAATTACCTGATATTTGAAGAGACTTACTTTGTGGTCTAGTATGTGGCTAATTTTTATAAACATTCCATGTGGGCTTGGAAAAACATGGATTCTCTCATTTTGTGGTTTAGAACTCTATATTCCATTTTAAAATCAAGCTTGCTAATCATGTTTAGTCTTCTACATCCTTACTTATTTTTTTCTGCTTGATCTAAAGATTTCTGAGAGATGTGTCCTTGAGTTTCCTAAAATTATGTGGATTTGTTATTTTCTCCTTATAATTTTGCTCATTTTTATTTTATACTTTTACTTACTCTACTTAATAGGTACATGCAAGTTATTTATTATAAAATATTCCCTTACTCCTATTTTCTCTCTGATTTTTAGAAAATATTCCATTGTCTTCTGACTTCAGTTATTGCTTCTAAGAAGTGTGCTAAAGTCTACTTGTTCCTTTGTAGGTAACATTCCACTTCTCTCTCATTGCTTTTCAGACTTTTTCTTTGTTTTGGTACTCTATAGTTTAGCTATAATGTGTCTAAATGTGGATTTTGTTTACATTTATCCTGCTAGGGCCATGCTACATTTTCTGAACCTAAAGTTTTGATGTCTTTCATTACTTCTGGGAAAAAAAATTGTTTTTCAAATATTGCTTTTTCTTTCTCTTTAGTCCCTTCATCTGCTATGTGATGTTTGTTTGAACCTTCTCCTGTCTTCCATGTTTCTTAACCTTTCTATTATATTTCATTTCTCTTTTTCTCTCTGTGATATATTTTGAGTTATTTCCTCAGCTCTGTCTTCTAGTTCCCCTTTTAGCTGGGTTTAATATGAGAATTTTATTCCAACACTTTTATTTTCCATATTTCTAGAACTTCGATTTTATTGTTGTTGATGTGTCTTTTTCATATATGCTTGGTGTTTTTGAAAGTACCCTGTTCTTTTTTCATGCTTACAATTTCTTCTTTCATGTACTTAACGTAAATGTGCATTTTTTTATAGGCTCTATCCATTAGTTTCATTATTTGAAATTCTTCTGGCTCTAATTGTTAGGTTTTGTATGTATGTCTGTGTGTAGTCATGTGCCCAAGTGTTGACTTTCATTATTTAATTGCTTCTTCATGTGTTTGCTAATTTTGACTTGTGAGGTCATCTTCCAAGGGACTTTATCTGTGATAATTTTATGTAGCCCTTCCAGACATTTTAGTTTTGCTAGGTGTCCCAATGGTGTCATGAGTCCAGAGCCACTTTTTATATAACCTGTCTATAATGGAAATTTTGAGCATGCAAAAATGGATAAAATAGCATAATGACCTCTGTGTTTCCATCACTCCAATTCAAATAATTATCAACTAATGATCAATCTTATTTCAATCCAGATGCTCCCATACTCCCTCCATGCCCACATACTACATAATGGATTATTTTCAAGTATATATTTCATCCATAAATACTACCCTATGTAAGTCTAAAAGACAATGACTGTTTAAAAATGATCAAACACCAATATCACACCTTATAAATTAACAGTTTCTTAATAGCATCAAGTCAGTGTTCATGAGTGTTGATGAACTCATGTTGATGAACTCAGTTTGTCAAAATCGGGATCCAGTAAGATTTATATGCTGCACGTGGCTCACTCGGGCTTTCCTTTTTTCTCTCCTTTCTACTCTTTCTCTTTCCCTTACAATTTGAAGAAACCAGCCTGGTTTTTCAGAATCAATTTCATGTTACTTTCTCATTTTAATAGATTCCAGCATGATGCAAATAGTAGAAAAGCCTCAAACCCCCCCTCTCCATCAACTATGACAGAAACATTTTATTGATGACTTCCAGGGCTGGTGCGCCAGTTACTTCCTAGGCTAGTAAGGGTGTAGCCATTTAAGGGGCCTAGCTTTATACCACAGCCTCAGCGCCGTCTCTCCACCTGCTCAAAGAATTACTGGATTCAAGATGGTGGAAAGGAGACACTTTGCCAGGTCGATAAAGAAGGAAAAGGACATTTTAGGCCCAAAATTGTTCCTTTGCCAAGCAACAGTTTGCATCCGATGACTGTTTAGCCCAGTTCACACTCAACAGCCAGCTACACTGCCTCACAATTCTATTGTTTGTGCTTCTTTAGACCTTTGAGGCTATAACTGCAAAACTTCCCATAAGTTCCTATAAAATATAAATCTTAATATAGATATACAAACCTAAGTCATAGCACTAAATGAGACCAAACCCAAAAGGATTCTGCTTGGCGATCTCCGTGTAAAGTCACACACGATGTAGCTGTTGGCTTCTTCTCACTAGCTTGCGAGTGGACGAAACACTCGGCTGTGGGATTCTTTGGTTTAAAATGATGGCCGATTTGCAATCATTTTTAAGCAAGGTTTTTTAAACTTCTGAATTGTAACAAATTCGTGTTAGCACAGCTCTTGCAGATCCCCCTGGCTTTCCAGCCGTCCGTTGGCAGGAACTTCAAGGAAAGCACACTATATCCATAGGCTTTGAGGGATCCAGACTCCCTCATCCAGCTGCTGGTCACAGGTTCCAACTCGTTTCTATCAGTTCCATCAGGGTGTTTCTAATTTCTTATAAAGCGACATACGAGATGCAAGTGAACATCTGCAAAGCATGACGTGTGCTGAGAAGCAGAGCAGTCACTTAGCACGCTTTTCCCACTCGTTCTGTGCTTTTACAACAGATCAGGCTACAGTACACAGCACTGGTAAAAATATTGCTCTCTCTATATTATTCTGGTTATCAGATAGTTTCACATCTTGATAAAACCCTCCAGTTAGAGTTAGAAAGGACGCATTCAAACATACACAGGACTTCGGCTTGGTCTCTCGTGGCTGTTGATACTCCACGGTCCCTTACCAGCCAGCCAGGAAGCCCATGGGTAGACGGCTATCACAACAGAGCAGGCGAAGCTGTTCTCATTGCTGGCAACCACGTTAGCAATAATTTCCCTAACAATCACCTCATAAATTCTTATAAATTTTATTCCTATAATTTAACTCCCAAGAGGGCCATGATCTAAATTGTACAAAATTCTAGGTGACTGTAGGCGTTTTGTTTTAATTAATTAGCGTATAAAACATTTATTTTGATTCCATTTGAATGTCTTTTATACTTATATATGAGAAGTGCATATATTTACAGTAATTCACACACAGATCTGTCAGATATCATCTCCTCAGGCACGATGTTAATTAGAAGAATCAAGGGGGAGAAAAAGATTTCCACCATCCGGGGCCTGAGTGGGTATGACAGATAGATTTAGACTTAGGTGTGGTTGAGCAAGTGGCCTTTCTCTTTCAACACTGAATGGAAATAATTTTCTATGATAGATTTTGTCATCTAGAATTGCCTTTTTGCTGGGAAATTTTGACCTGGCTCTCTACCAGCTTCTTTTAAAAATAACTTCTTAGGTCATCTTTGCAAACTATATATTAGAAATTGTGCTCCCCCAGAAAGATGTAGAAATGCGTAGACAAGGCTATGTGTCAAAACTTGACCTCGTCCTGAGCATGCAGAGTGGGTCCTTTGACAAAGAGAGACGTTCTGCACTAGAGCTAAAAATAACAACAACAGCAATAATAATAAAAGACAGGAAAATCAGTGAAGCTCTGGGAAAATGAAAAGGCACTGAATATCTTTCTGATATACAATAAGCTAAATAAAACATTGTTTAGCCAAAGTTGCTAGCTATAAAAATTGTTGCTGTCTATAGTCTATTGTAGTAAAAAAGAAGCTACTATTTTGAGATAGGTTTAATAAAACCAAGAAAAACATTTTTGGAATTTAGAGTGCTGAGTTTTACTGCAAATACATTAATGTACGAAATATTTAGAGACAGATTGCACATTTCCCCCTCATTTTTCTATTTTATTTTTTTTAATTAGAGAAGTTGTAGGTTTATAAACAAATCATGCAGAGAGTACAGAGTTTCCATATACCACCCCTCCACCCCAACATAGTTTTCCCTATTACTAACACCTTGCACTAGTGTGGTACCTTTGTTACAACTGATGAAATAGCATTGCAATGATAGTGTTCATGCTAGTCTATTGTTTACATTAGGATTTACCGTTTGAGTTGTACAGCCCTATGATTTTTTAAAATTTTATTCTAGTAACATATATACAACCTAAAATTTCCCCCGTTTAACCACATTTAAATAAGTTATTCTACTATTCATTGCCAAAGCTTTTCCATCACTTCAAACAGACACTCTGTACTGACTCAGCATCAAGTCCCCATTTCCCTACCCCCGCCCGGGTCCCCGATAGACTGTGTTCTATTTTCTGACTCTATGAATTTGCTTATTCTAATCATTTCATACACTGAGCTCATACAGTTTTTGTCCTTTTGGGTTTGGCTCTTTCACTTAACTTGATGTCTTCAAGGTTCATCCGTGTTGTCACATGTACACTGCGGTAGTGTAATTGGAGAAACATGTATAGCTCTACAGATCACCAAGACTGGCATTTTCTGTGTAGTAGAAAATAAATAGGTTTGAGCAGGGAAAAAAAGACACAGCAGAAGTTATATAACTTTTAGGTGTTTGCAAACTATTTATGTCAACATTCCTGGAAAGATTTTTGAAAAGTAGGGTCCTTAAATGAAAGCAAAAGTAGCCCAGGTCACTAAATGAATGGATTCATTTATATATTTATCAAATATTTATTGACTGCCTCAGATGTGCCAGATATTAAAGTAAACTCTTTATGTTTGCTGTCACATTGATCCTTACAGCAACTTATGAAGTGGGCATTGTTTCTAGCATCCCACAGATGATGACACTGAGTTCCGTTAACTTGCCCTGGGTTGCACAGCTAGCAAGCGGTAGAGGTGGGCTTTGAACCAGGCCTGTCAGATCCAGGGTGTGACATGCTGCCTTGGTTTCCAGAGTCAGGTACACGGCTCGTTTTCTGTGAACTTTTATACAACTATCCCAGCTGCCCCTTTCCCAGGGGCCCGTGTACGTTGTCTTCTCTGGAGTCTGTGAGGTCTTCGATGACGTAGGCGGGATGCCCACTGTTAAGAGCACACCAGCAGTTCTCTCATGTGGAAGGTCATGAGTCCGCCAGCTTTCTCTTAGGGGGCTGCTGGGCATTAGCAACTCATTTCTTAGGGAGAAAATACCACTTGAAGTAGTTATTGTTTGTATTTTAGTAATCACTACATGCAGCATTTGTGTTAAAAAGGAGCTTTCGTGATAAGTGCTGTATTATCATAGCTCTTCTCAACAACTGGCATAGTAGAAGTTGCCTTCTTTATCTGCTTATGGTCTGCCTTTCTTCTGTGAAGCATAAGCCCTACCATGCAGGGATTATCCATTTCAGCTCAAACTTAAAAGATATACTGGCATAGTTTGAGGTCATATGAGATGGAAAAAATATATCTTTTTGAAGACTTACTAGGATTCCAGGCACTTAATATACATTATTGATGATCCTTAAAACAAATTATAAAGGGTTATTTTCTCCATTTTAAGCATGATAAGACTGAGCCCTAATGACCAAGTCCCAGTGTCCCAGCTGGAGTGGCCATTTGGGTCTCGTGGACCTGGGTCTCCCCACGGTGCCCGAGGGGTGCTGCGTAATGCAGTTCAGCCAAGGAAAGAAGCAAATGAAAGAATGTGCTTCAGATCACTGCAGGTCTCCCTTCACCTGCAGGGAGACGGCGGTGCTGGTGGTGGTGAGCACCGCTCCACCTTCTGACGGTGCAGCCGTCAGCTCCGTGCTTACTGTGTGATCTTGGGCATTTAGCCTTTCTGAGCCTCAGTTTCCTCATCTCTAAAATGGGGCAATAATCACACCTACCCCCTAGGATTTTTTGTAGAGAAAAAATGGGATAATTTATGGAAAGTGCACCATGTAGTGCCTGATATCTAACTGCTCAATATCAGCATTAAAATAATTCAGATTGCCTTACAGAAACATAAAGATACTGGTGCGCATGTGTTGTCCGTTCTAAACATGGTTAAGGTGGTACAACGTTTAAGAGCCCTTAAATATACTCTAAATTTGGTCTTCTCTAATAAACTTATAAGTGGGATTATGACTCTAATTGCAATGCTGCTACTACTAATCTCTGCTAGTTAGTCTCCAGCTGTGCATTGGACATTACATTAGGCACCATGTTTAAATTATCATTAATACTTGGATCAACCTCAAAAGAAGGCATTATTGTCTCCATTTTGTGGATAAGGAAGCTGAGGTTCAAGAGTTTAACTTTGTCCAAGGTCATTTAGATAATAAATAGAGTCAAGATCCAGCCTCTAAAGCCCACATTTTCCCACTATATAGAACTGTCTCCTTAATTACACTTCTGATTTGATTGTAATAGAAAAAGCAGTTATCACACTTGTTGAATGTACTGTTACTTGATGTTTCATGTTTTTGAGAATTATTTTTGCCTTTCTTATCTCATCTAATTTAGGGAAAGAATGTACTTCCGAGTGCATTAATTTTGCTTTTACCTAGAAAGGTAATGAAAAAAACAAAAAACAATAGTAATAAATATGGGGAGGGGACTCAAAAGCTGATATCCATAATTCTACCCTATTTAAGTCCTATTTGATTAACAACAAAAACTTTGTCTTTTAAAAATAATACAGAGCAGAAAAAATTTTCAAAGCTGATTCAATGTCCTTTACATTATAAAAAAGTGGAGGCAATTTGATAAGGTGATCGGTAAGGAGAGCGCTTTATGAGCTGTCACCGCCCTCGTCACTGGCCCGGCCAGGTCAAGGGACTTTGACCATGGCAATTATTTTCCTTGGCCTTGATTCCTTCGCTGTGAAGCGGGGATTAGGGCAAAGACATGTCCTGTTGCTCTTCGTATGCCCAGTGCCCTCCACGGCAGAGGCTGTTGAGTCGAACTCAGTGCGGCCCTTCGGAGCAAGATCCCAGACGAGCTCGTAGCCGTTCTCACTCCACTGCCACCCGTCAGGAAACCAATACCAGGGTTTCTCGCTGGCTCCCTCCCTGCACCTTTAGACTGATTCTGTAGGCTGACTGCAGGGATTCCAAACAACTAAATAAACAGTAATGTTCCAAGCTGTAGGTACGACGTAATCCCACTTGGTAATAAGAGGAGGCAGAAAACGTGGCCGAGGTGCAGCGTGTGCCCGAGCGGGGCAGCCAGAGCTCGTTGTGCACATCCTCCAGACTGTGCTCGGGGACTTCATGTTGGCTGCCTGAAATTGGCCATGGCGGGAGCATTTATTTATACCAGGAAGACCAGCAAATGCTGGAAACAGGGCCCCTCCTCCCAGAGAGCAGATGCCAAGCACCACCAGCACACTGCTGTAGAGATGGCACAACTGTGGAGGTGACTGCTCTGCTTTGGCTTGGCGTGGCAGTGCCTGTCGACAGTGGCAGAGTGCCACATCCGATGAACCGGTGAGTCCCAGATGCTTCCCACGCCACCCCCAGATACACAGAGGCTGCAGGCGCTAGTCTCAGGCTCTATTTGACCCTGAAGAAAGGGTTTCCCCCCAAATCTTAAGGAGGACTCCTACTACAGCAAAGACTAAATTTCTTTATGGGGAAGCTATCGGAGCCAATACCTTTACTACACAATAGCAATTTTTAAAAGTTCAGGTGCAATGAACTCTTTACATTTCTGAACCTCAGCTTTCTCTGCCTTGCAAAATGCTTTGTTGAGATGACGAAATGCAAGAATATGTGTAAACTGTTCACATTGGGCCTAACACTTTGTAAGTGTCCGTAAATAGATATTATCGTCGTTGTCACCATCATTATCACATCTCATTACTGCTCATACAAACAACTCTGCTGCAGGATCTCCATGGGTCAGTGTCTCACTCTAGACCCCTAAGCATTCAGATAACCCCCCCACCAGGGGTCAGAATTTAGAAGACGATGCTCATAGCTTGGACTAGAAGTTCTCCGAGGGTGGTCCTAGGACCTGCAGCAGCAGCACCGAATTAGTCAGAAATGCAAGTTCCCTGTCCCCACCAGACCCATTGAGTCAGCAATGCTGGGCTGGAGCTCGGAGATCAGTGGCGCAATCCCTGCAGGCGGTACTGGACCGCTGGCCTGTACGTCTTACCACAAGGCAATGGCAGTGAGAACCCAGGAAAAATGCGTGAGCCAGGCTGGCCTCCAGAAATGCTGATCCGGTAGATATCCTTTAACAGATCCTCATGAAATGTTCTGTTGCCTATACTTTAAATCTCTGGAACACAATGTGTAATCTGTATTTTTCTCTGAGTGAGGCTGCATTCAGATGGCAAACTGCAATATCTTTATTTTATCATGTTTTGAAGATGACTTCTTATCTTCTGCCTTAAGTTCTATTAAGTAGACAAGAATTCATAGGCATCCTAAGAAATTTACAGGGTGGCTGCTACTCTTGATCAATTATTGGGCAAACAGGAGGAGAGAGTTCATCTTGCTAGGCTGTTGGCAGAATTAAAACACTTTAAATACAAATGGTAAAAGGTGATTAACTTCCAGAAATAGAGTCACATTTCAGGTACATAAATGAAAGGGGATGGGGGGGGGTGAAAGAAAAGGGGAGGATTGAGAGACATTTGACAGAAGTTGTTATTCCCAAGTCAACCCTATCAAACAGCTCTGTCAACAAGAAAAAGAAGAAAACAAATAAATTGCAGATTGTGTGAATGTCATGAGACCAGAATATAAATACATATGACTTGGAGAGAGGAGAATACCAATAATTTACATGCTCACAAAATATTTTAGGGTAATACTGTGTAGCTAAGCCAAAATGCAAAGGGGAAAAATAATGTGTAGGTAAATCTCGCAGATACTGGTGCAGCGCTCACCTCTTATTCATAACAAGACTCAAAGGAACCACTGCAGTTAAATAGGTAGAATAACAAAATCAATGACGAGGTGGGAGAGGACTCAGGGCCCAGGCCTCCGGGGATGCATTCACATTCAGAGACCACTCCAATTCCGCTAACCTTCCTAATTCACAGCAGAGAACTGCAGGCTTCACTCTGTGAAGACAAAGAATAGCCTTAGACAGAATGTGGGATTCGGGACTCAGGTTTCTCTTTATAAATGAATTGTAGAAACACACAACCAAAATAGGTCGTCGTGGGTTTTTGTTTTATTTTGTTTTAAAAGATGGCTTTTTCTTTTTTCCATTAAAAAAGTCACTTCACGCTTCTTTCATCAGCCTAATTATCTACTGCGTACATGGACTAAGCCTTAAGAATGTCTGAAAGGCCTGTTGCCCCATTGCCCTTCCAGCACATTTTCCCCGTGCCCCCCATGTCTCCTTTGGCTTCGGGCTCCAGGACACCACCCGTCGGCTCTGGTGTCTGGTTCAACAAGTGCCTTCTTGAAAACCTTTCGTAACCGCCTCGTACCACCACTCCGCATCTAATGGGGACTGGCCTGGATTCCAGGAATGTTGCTCCAGAGGGGGCTGGCGGGCCTCCTGCTCACGAACACCAGGCCCCCTCCCCGTCGGGGAAGCCAGAACACTGTGTCTTCCTGGCGCGCCCACGTCCTGCCAGCTCAGGAAACAAGACGCTGGCTGGCATGAGGAGCCTGGCTTCCTCCTGTGCTCATAAAGCCTCAGGTTGACGGATTTCATGAGCACTGCTCCGAAGG
>JAQZBX010021322.1:9919-32471 GCA_029593785.1 Cabassous unicinctus
GAGGGTTCTCATTTTCATTTGTCTCAAGATATTTGCTGAATTCTCTTGCTATTTCTTCTTTGACCCACTGTTTATGAGTGTATTGTTTAATCTCCATATATTAATGAATTTTCCCATTTTCTGTCCATTATTGATTTCCAGCTTTATTCCATTATGATCAGAGAAAGTGTTCTATATAATTTCAAACTTTTTATTGAGACTTGTCTTGTGACCCAACATATGGTCTATCTTGGAGAAGGATCCATGAGTACTCAAAAAGAATATACATCCTGCTGTTTTTGGGTGCAATCCTCCATAGATATCTGTTAGGTATGTCATATTATTCAAGCTCTCTGTTTCTTTATTTATCCTCTGTCCATATGTTCTATCCAATACTGAGAGTGGTGTATTGAAGTCTCTAACTATTATTGTAGAGACATCTATTTCTCCCTTCAGCTTTGCCAGTGTTTGCCTCATGTATCTTGGGGAACTCAGGTTAAGGGCATAGATATTTAGAATAGTTATTTCTTCTTGTTGAATTATTCCTTTTATTAATATATAATGACCTTCTTCATCCTTTAAAACAATTTTACATTTAAAATCTATTTTGTCCAGTATTAGTATTGTTATTCTGGCTCTTTTTTTTGGTTTCTATTTTCATTGAATATCTTTGTCCAACCCTTCACTTTTAACGTGGTTGTTTCCTTAGTTCTGAGGTGTGTCTCTTGTAGACAACATATAGATGGCTCATATTTTTTAATCCATTCTATCAGTCTGTGTCTTTTCATTGGCGAGTTCAAACCATTAACATTCAATGTTATGGCTGTAAAGGCATTACTTACTTCATCCATTTTAACCTTTGGCTTTCTATTGTCATTTCATACTATAATCTATATTTTTACCCTTTCTAGTGTTCTTCATTTCTACACTCATCTCCAAGTCTCTGGCCTTTGTTTTTTCCTTTCAGCCTGTAGCACTCCCTTTATTATCTCTTGTAATCCTGGTCTTTTAATAACATATTCCATCAGTTTTTGTTTGTCTGTGAATATTTTGAAGTCCCCTTCATTTTTGAAGGACTGTTTTGCCATGTACAGAATTCTTGGCTGGCAGTTTTTCTCTTCCAATACCTTAAATACATCATACCACTTTCTTCTCTCTTCCACGGTTTCTAATGAGAGGCTGGCATTTAATCTCATCGAGTTTCCCTTGTATGTGATGCTTTGCTTTTCTCTTGCTGCTTTCAAAATCTTCTCTTTATCTCTGATATTTGCATTTCTGAATAGTTGGTGTGTAGGGGTAGATCTCTTCATGTTTATTCCATTAGGGGTTCATTGTCCTTCCTGGATATTGATATTTATGTCTCTCATAAGGATAAGTAAGTTTTCTGTCATTATTTCCTCACATATTCTTTCTGTCCCTTTTCCATTTTCTTCTCCTTCTGGGATGCCGATAATGTGTATGTTTTTACATTTCACATTGTTATTCAATTCCCTGAAATCCTGTACAATTTTTTCCATTCTCTTCTCTTTCTGTTCTCCTGTCTTTTCCAGTTCAGATGTTCTGTCTTCAAAATCACTAATTCTGTCTTCAAGCAGTTCAAATCTATTCTTATATACCTCTAATGTATTTTTAATGTCATCCATTATGTCTTTCATTCCCATAAATTCTGTTACTTTTCTATGCAAGCTTTCAAATTGTTCTTTATGCTCACCCAGTGCCTTCTTAATACCCTTTATCTCTTTAGTCATATTTTCTTTCAATTCTTTAAAATGATTTAGAAGAGTTGTGTGATTATCATTGATTAATTGTCTTAAATCCTGAATCTTTTCTGGATATTTGGTGTTTTCCTTTGGTTGGTGCATCTCTTACTGTTTCCTAATATGGCTTGTAATTTTTTGTTGGTGTTTAGACATCTGATATGTTGGTGAATTTACTCTGATGGCCAATTTCTCTCTTGCCTATTATTGTTTTTTTTTTTTCACAGCTTTTTGATATTTGTTTCCACTTATGCAGAGTCTTTAAAATTGCCCAGCTAAACTACCAAAATCATGCCAAGGACTCACTAATGGGGTGCAGACTTAATTTTAGGGGTGGGGTATTAGAGCTCTAAAAGCAGTTTCTGTACATGTAATTTCCAGAAAGGCCAGCAGATGGTGCTCATTGGCACATCTTTCCATAGAGTTGTATTTCTCTCAGTTTTCCTTTGTTTTTGTCTGGCCAGAGCCAAGATTCAAAGCTGGCTCTGCTGGCTGAATTCACTGAAGTAAAACTCCTTAACTCCCCCTCCCTTTTCCCTTGCAACACCTGGCAGGATGATGTCTGCTCCCCTTTCAGTTAGCTGAAAATAACCAGGGGTTCTACCCCCACTGAATATCTCGGGGATGAGAGAAGAGTGCCCTTCCAGGAGCTTGGAGGTTTTGTAATTCATTTTGTTTTTTAGGCTTCTTCATCTCTGTCCCTCACCCTCCTTGGGGTTGTGATGCACTGTCCTGGTCTGCTGACCCCCAAAACATGTCCCTCATGTGGTTTTTACTCTTTCTCTGTTGTTTTTGTAAGATCTGAGCCTTATCTGCCTAATCCAATACCATGTTCCCACAATTCCCCTCTATTTCTTGATATTTTTCATTTCATTCACCAAATAGTTGTCTTTTATCTAACCAGACTTCCCTTAGGTCATTGGTAAATTTTCTGTTGTTGCATGGAAAATAAGACCAATGATTGGAATATTTATAGTACACTTAACTTCCACCCCAAATCTTTAATTTATTTTTCTTTTATGTGTTTGACAAATGATGCTGAAAGTGTATTTTTCCCCCATGTATAAGCCACAAACTACTTCAGAGAGAGTCAAATGTGGTGGCACAGAGGATAGATATCAGTTGTTTTATTTCATTCCTGTTGCACTTGGGCAGTTTGATGTAATTATGAATTCCAAAAATATAATTGGATTATTCTTGTAAACTGATCTGTTAATCTGACATGATTAAGTTATGATTAGGGCATTGACTGGGACAGTCAGTAGGGCTTTGAGCCACACCCCTTGGTGGGTGGGGAATCGAATATAAAAGGCAAGGAAAAGAACAGAGTTGAAGCAGTTTTTGAGAAGCAGTTTTGATGATGGAGTTTTGATGTTGGAAAGAAGGCCCCAGGAGAAGAGAAGTGAGCCATTCGCCTGATAATCTACAGCTGACCTTGTGGAGGAAGAGCTAAGCCTGGAGAGAAACGCAACCCCGGGAAGAGAGGAACACAAGAAGCCTGAACCCTGGCAAACGTCGGCAGCTGTCTTGCTCCAACACGTGGCAATGGACTTTGGTGAGAGAAGAAACGTAACGCTTTATGGCCTGGTGTCTGTGGACTTCTATCCCAAATAAATACCCTTTATAAAGACCAACCCATTTTTGGTATTTCACATTAGCACCCCTTTGGCTGACTAATACAATTTTTTTTCTAGAAAAATGCTTATATCATGTTGTCAACTAATCATCACAGACATATTTCCATGTAAAATAACATGTTAGGTATTAGTCAACTGAAAAACTTCTTTATTTTAAGGGACTTGGGAAAAATATGTTAAAATGAATTAAGAAAAAGTATTTCTTTTGCTTTATCATTTGGCATTTATAATTTCTTCCTACTGGGAATATTTTCTGATATAAAATTATTATATAGCATTTTTGCTTCCATGACTCTCCTTATTTTTTTCTCTCAAAAAAAGCAGAACAAAAATAAATTGCTATGCTTCCAAACAGAGATTTACGAAAGAATATTCAATTGGAGTTTTGAATTTGCATCTCTTTCACTGAAAAAGACCACTTTCCCATTTACCCAAGTACTCACTGGTTTGATAGAAGGTATCCAGAACAGAGCAATAAATCAATAGAACAAATAACTAGCAGTAATAAGTAGCAGAAAATCTATTTCTTCAATTAAATGGTTAGTACATATTAGAAATTTTATGAGGGGGGTAGAAAAAGAAATATTATAAGATATACTGTCACTACTATTTTACTTAGCAAACATTCCTTCCTACCAGAAAAATAGGTATAAAAACCCATATTGTTTAAAAAATATTATGCAAGGGAAAAAAAGAAAAAAATTGATTTGGGAATTTGAACAATGAGGATCAAGAATAATATAGCCAAATAACTTTAATACAGTAACACATAATTTTATAGTAAGTAATACTATTTGAAAGACAAGAGAAAGTTAATATAATAAAAAGATGCTGTGAAGCTGTACTTACCCTCTGAAAAACATGTTCGTACACTTAAACCATTTCTGTGGGTGTGAACCTACTGTAAGTAGGAACTTTTGATGAGTTGATTTCAGTTACAATGGGGCCCAGCCCAATTAGGATGGGTCGTATTCCTAATACTGGAGTCTTTTTAAAGTGTAATAAAATTCAGACAGAGAGAAAGCCACAGAGGAAAGAGTCAGGAGGTGAATATCGATGGAGTTCAGAAGAGAAAGGAAAGACCAGGAGACACAGGTGCCTTGCCATGTGACAGGCTAAGAAACAAGGATTGTAACCCCAGAACATCTCTTTTCAGAGAGAGCATAGCCTTGACTTGGACTTTCACTTAGCCTCAAAACTATGAGCTAATTCCCATTGTTAAACTTGACTTATTTCATTGTATTCGCTTGACGGGTCCCAGGAAAGCAAAACAGATTTTAGTACTGGTCATGTGGTATTGCTATTGCAAATACCAAACAATGTGGAAATGGTTTTAAAATTGGGTAATGGGCAGAGTCTGGAAAAATTTTGAAATGCTTGATAAAAAGCCTTATATTTTTTTTGAAGAGAGTGTTGGTAGAAATAAGGATGCTACAGTTACTTCCAATTAAGCCTTAGAAAGAAATGATGTATGTGTCACTAGAAACTTGAGGAAAGGTTATCCTTGTTTTATAGCGAGAGAAAACTTGGTGAAATTGAATCTTGATGTCAGATGGAGGGCACAATTTGAAAGTGATGAACTTGGATATACGGCCCAGGAGATTTCCAAACTAAGTGTGTAAGTTGCAGCCTGGTTTCTCCTTTAATTTTATAGTGAAATAAGAAAAGAAAGGGAAAAGCTAAGAACTGAAATCGTTGGAACAAAGAAACCCAGAAATTTATAGTTTTGAAATTTTGATCCTATTCAGAATAGGTCTCCATGTGAGGGTTTAACTGAACATGCAATCAGTCAGCAACCTCTGTGGAAGTCAGGATTGGAAATGCAATTATCCAGAAAGGATCTACAGAAAGTCCTTCTGTCTGATGGTGTGGACTCCTGTGAATTACATACAAAGCTGTCAGAAAACTATAAAACATTGCTAATAGAAACCAAAGAAGACCTAAATAAATGGAAAGGCATTCTGTATTTATGGTTTGGAAAACTAAATATCGTTAAGATGTCAGTTCTAACTAAACTAATTTATAGATTCAATGCAATATTAATAAAAATTCCAACAGCACTTTTTGCAGAATTGGAAAGGACAATTATCAAATTTATTGGAAGGGTAAAAACTCCTGAATAGCCAAAAATATTTTTTAAAAAAAGAACGAAGTTGGAAGACTCTCACTTTCAAACTTTAAAAAACTTATTACTTAGAGTGGTAAAACCAGCATGGTACTGGCATAAAGACAGACTGCTTGACAAATGGAATAAAATTGAGAGTTCAGAAATAGACTACAGTCAAGAGATTTTTGACAATGCTGTCAAATCCACCCAGCTGGGTCAGAATAGTCTATTCAAAAAATGGTGTTGGGAGAACTGGATATCTATATCTAAAAGAAAGAAGGTGGATTCCCATCTGACTCTTAAGGTTTTGGGATATTATGATGGAATGAATGTATAGTGCAAATAGAAAGAACATGTCTATGTTCTAACATCTATGGATTAAAGATGTAAATATCAGAATTCAAATTATAAAACTGCTAGAAGCAACTTCAAGACTTTGTGTTAGGCAATGGTTTCTCAGGCCAAAAGAATAAACAACAAAGGGAAGAAATAGATAATGGAACTTCATCAAAATTAAAAACTCCTGTATATTATAAGACATCATCATAAAGAAAAGGAGAAAGACAATCTACAGATTGAGAGAAAATATTTGGATATAACATATCCAATAAGAGTTTAATACCCAGAAAATATAAAGAAATTTAACAACTCAACAACATAAGACAAACAACCCTATTAAAATGGGCTAAACACTTGCATAGACATTTCTCCAAAGGTGATATACAAATGGCCAAAAAGCCCATGAAAAGATGTTCGACATCAATAGCTATTAGGAAAATGTAGTTGAATGCAACAATGACATCATTTTTCACCCACTACAATGACTACTATTTAAAAAAAAAAAAAGAAAACTGTTGGTGAGGAAGTCAAGAAATAAGAACACTTATGCATTGTTGGTAGGAATGTAAAATGGTGCAGCTGCTGTGGCAAACAGTTTGATGGTTCCTCAGAAAGTTAAGTATAGAATTAACTTTACCATATGACACAGAAATCCCACTTCTAGCTATACCCAAAATAATTGAAAGCAGGGACTCAAACAGATACTTGTGCACTGATGATTATTGCAGTATGTTCACAAGTGCCAAAAGATGGAAGCAACCGAAGAGTCCATCAGCAGGTGAAGAGATAAATAAAATGTGGTATATATATATATATATACAATGGAATATTATTCAGCTTTTAAAAGGGATGAAGTTCTGATACATGTGACAATGTGAATCAACCTTGAAGACCTCATGTTGAGTGAAATAATCCAGGCACAAAAGAACAAATATAGAATTGCATCAATGATAAGAAATAATTAGAATAAGCAAATTCTTAGAGTCAGAAACTAGAATACAGATTTCCAAGGGACATTATGGGCATAGGGAATGAGGAATTAATTCTTAATTGTTACAGAGTTTCTATTTGGGGTGATGGAAAATTATTGGTAATAGATAGGGTTGAAGGTATCCCGGCATTATGAATGTAATTAACAGGGCTGAATAATATAAATGAATGTGATTAAAAGGGGGAAATTCTAGGTTGTATGTATGTTTTATAGAATAAAATTTTACAAAACAATAACATAGGACTGTCCAATAGAAACAGAGAACCCTAATATAAGCTATGCACTATATTTAACAGCATATATTTTTTCATCAATTGTAACAAAAGTTCCACACTAACGCAAAGTGTTAAAATCGGGAAAATGGTGTGCTTAAAGAGAATTATATGTGAACTCTGTATTTTCTCCATGGTTTTACTGTAACCTAAAAACTTTTCTAAAAAATAAAATAAATTAATTAATGAAAAAAGGTAAATTATGGCCAAAATTTGCAAGATATTGACTATAAGGCTGAGAAATATATTTTGTCTTTGATAGTCAGTAAAAGACACTCAGTTTGGAAACTGGAAACATATTTGAATTTTTCTTCTATTTAATGTCCCAGCCATATGACACCTCCCATCAATTCACTATCTAAATTAGATAACAGTATAGCCAGCTATGGTTATATAATTTAAAATGATATCCTTCAGCTCCTATCTAGCCTTTACAAAAATCTAAACAGTTCAAAAAGTTTGAATATTTTATGTAATCAAAAAGTTTGATTATTTTACTTCTTGCTTTACTTGCCACCACTGAAATCAAATAATAGTATTTCCTGGAACATTGCTGTTATCCACTTTACCTCTTTTCTCTTTTTAATTCCTTCCCCCAAACATAATCACTTATTAATCTTCTTAAAATATGGTATATAGATGAGTGAATATTATATACTCAATAAGTACCATAATTCTCATTTTTTAACATCCAAAATAATAAATCTTCAAACCTTTCTCCCCTCTCCTCTAACCACCTATAACAGTGTATTTTAATCATTTATGTATAAATGTTTCTTCCCTTAATATGAGAGCTCCTTGATGACCTAAGCAATTCCTTAAGTTCCATTTAATCCTAGTGCAATGTCTGGGACATTGGGGGTAACTACTAAACTGGACTTCATTAAATAGATTTAGGTGCATGGCAGCATTCTTGTCAACGTTATAGGTATCTAAGCAAAAGTTTTTAGAGGATGTAGCGATTGGAAAATAAAATGAGATTGTGATGGGAAAATGCTGGAACCGTTCAAAGGAGATTTCACTAAAGAAGTAACATTTAAGTTGAACCCTGTGATATCCTTCAATTGATGTTAGTATACCTGTACAAAAAATGGAAGCATCTAGCAGCATGACTTGCTTAAGAATCTATATATAACTCACAATTGCTGGGATAAGGAAAGTAAAGGGGTAGTGGTGGAAAATGAATCCTTGCAAGGAGACAGCAACAGAACTGCTAAGAGCCTGCTATATACGGTAAAGGCTTTGGACTTCATGCTACATGTGAAAGAGAACAATTCAATAATAACAGAGCCTACCATATTTCACAGCCTACAATATGTCAGACAGTAAACTGATTACTCAATAAAGGTTATTTTATTTAATCTTCACAAAAAACATGACAGTAAATATCACCATTTGGAGGATTAAAGACAAAAAGGAGGGTTTTACAAAAATAAAACTTTATATCCTCTAATTGGCAGAGAAAAATAATTGAATCCAGTTCTTCTGATTATTCCCAAAATCCTCTTCCTTACAAATCATGATTTTGACTCAGCATCATCATGCAAGTACTGATATAAACATACTTGTCTTATAGAAATAATTTTGGTTCATGAATGAGGGAAAAGATTAGTGAGATTCCAAACAAGTGAAACTGAGCATGTGAACTAAGGCTGGACATCGTGTAAGGCAAAGAGAAGATATTTAGGGAGATATTTTAAGATATGGAAATTATGGGAATTACTATAATGGATCTATTTAAAAATTGCAATTAGAAACATTGAAAAGAAAACACTAAATCTGTGAAGAAAGTAAAAAAATGACTTCATCCATGTTTGAGTTGAGACAGAGTTATGCATAGGTATTTGTCAAATGGATAAATAGAGAGATTGTATTCTGCATGGGAAACATACTCAATTTCTTCCCAAAAATAGGGAATTCTGATAAATTAAGGCTCTTTATATAGACTTGCATTCACTAATGACAACTATATGTTAATCTAGTTTAGTTGTATATTCAGCTACCATTTGCACTGAAATATGTTTGTTTTGTGTTTTACTGTATTTGTACCATTTATTCCTTTAGCTATGTGTACAATATATTAATATCTGGTTTGTAAACAAAGTGTCATTTTACCTTTGGAACATTTGAAAAACATTTTTATTGAGGTGATAGTCACATAAAATACAGTGAACCGTTTTAAAGTCTACAACTCACTTGCATTTAACACATTCACAATGCTGTGCAACCATCACCTCTCTCTAGTTTCTCATCACCCCTGAGGAACAATCCATGCCAAATAAGTAATTACTCCCCATTTTCCCTCCGCCTGTCTTCTGGAAACCACTAATGTGATTTCTGTTTTATGGATCTGCTTATATTAGATATTCCATACACAAAATTTGACACTTTATGTCTGGCTTCTATAAGGTTGTATGTCTTCAAAATTCATCCATGTTGCAGCATGTATACACACTTCTTTCATTTTTACAGCTAACTAATAATCCATTGTATATCTGTCACATTTTATTTTATCCATTCATCCATGACTGGTCATTTTGGTTTTTCCTACCTCTTGGCTATTATGAAAAATGTTGCTATAAAATTTCTGTGCAACTTTCTGTGTGGATGGATGTTCTCTTGGATATACATCTAAGAATGAAATACTGGATCTTATGTTAATTCTATTTAACTTGTTGAGGAACCTGTTTTCCACAGGAACCTCTGTTTTCAAAAGGACTGCATCATTTTACATTCCAACCAGAAATGTACAAGGGTGCCTATTTTTCCATATCTTCACCACTTATTTTCCTTTTCTGTTTTTTTTTTGTTACATAACCGTTCTATTGGGTATTAAGTGGTATATTACTGTGGCTTTGATATCGATTTCCTTAGTAACCAATGATGTTGGAAAATCTTTTCATATGTTTGTGAGCCATTATCTTCTCTGGATAAAAGTCTATTTATTTCCCATGTTTTATTTTCACTTTTTTGTTTTTTCCTATTGAGTTTTAAAAGTTCTTTATATATTGTTGAGCTAAATTTTTTATCAGATATTTGATTTCAGATATTTTCTTCTACTTTGTAGGTTTTTTTTCACTTTCTTGATAATGTCCTTTGATGAACAAAAGTTTTTAGTTGTGATGAAGTCCAAGTCATCTTTTCTTTTCTTTTGATGTTTGAGCTTTTGGTGTCAAATCCAAGAATCCTCTAAAAGCATTTTTCATTTTTTTTCCATTCCTCTAAAAGCATTTTATAATTTCTCTTGACATTTCTTCTTTGCCTTATTGGTTGTTTAAAAATGTGTTGTTCAATTTCTACATATTTGCAAAATTTCCATTTTTCTTCTGTTATTGATTTCTAACTTCATTCCATTGTAGTCAAAGAAGATACTTTATATGATTTAAATATTTATACATTTATTGACAACGTTTTTTAAGACCTAGCACATGGATTAGCTTGGAAATATTCCATGTTCACTTGGAAAATACATATTTTATTCCTGTTGGGTGGAGTGTTCAGCATAAGTCTGTTAAATCTACTTAGTTTAAAATGTTGTTGAAGTCATCTTTATCCTTACTGAAATATGGTCTAGAAGTTCTATTCATTATTGAAAATAGAATATTGACATTTGTAACCATTATTGTAAAATTCTGTCAATATTTGCTTCATATTTAATGGGGATCTGTTGTTTGGTGTGCGTATGTTTACCATTTAATCAAAATACAATGTCTTTCTTGTCTCTTGCAACTGTTTTCAGTTAAAATCTATTCTGTCTGGTGTTTAGTATAACCACCTCATGCCTTTTTTTGGTTACTATTTGCATGGAATATATTTTTCCATCCTTTCACTTTCAACTTATTTGTGTGTTTGGGACTAAAATGAGTCTCTCGTAAGCAGAATATAGTTGGATCATATTTTTTAATCTACTCTGCCAATCTCTGTCTTTTATTTCTAGACAGAACACTGAGTTTAATACATTTGCATTTAATGAATTTGCTTCTGCATTTTCTACTTATTTTCAATATGTTATATCTCTTTTTGTTCCTCAATACCTTCACTGCTGCCTTCTTATCTGTTTGTATATTTTTTTGGTGTCTACCACTTTATTTTCTCTTAACTTCCTTTTCTGTATATTTAAAAAATATTTTCTTAGTGCATACTGTAGATTGCTAACAAGTTAGCTTTAATGGCATACATTAAATCTGGCCCTATCCAGCTTTGGCCCTGCTATTTTAACTTTTATAATCACAAATTATATTTTTATATATTTTCTTCCTATTCTCATAGGTTTATAATTATTACTTTTAGGTACTTATCTTTTAAATAATATAAGAAACCAAAAGAAATTACAAAAGACAGTAGTACTAGTTTTTATATTTTACTACGAAGTTACCTTTATCAGGCATCTTTAATTCTCTTTTGTTTCAGGGTAAAGGAGTCTCTTCAGCATTTCTTGTAAGGCAGGTTTACTAGCAACAGACTCCCCTAGCTTTTGTGCATTTGGCAATGTCTTAACTTCCCCTTCATTTATGAAGTATGGTTTAACCAGATATAGAATTCTTGGCTGGTATTGTTTTTCTTCCAGCACTTTATATATATTTTCCCACTACCTTCTGGTCGCCATGGTTTCTGAAGAGAAATTGACTGTTAATCTTATTAAGATACCTTATATCTGAGAAGTTGCTTCTCCCTTATTACTTTCAAGATTCTCTTTTTATCTTCCAAAGTTTTGATTATAATATTTATAAGTGGGGACCTCTTTGAGTTTAGCCTGCTTGGAGTCTGTTGAGCTTATTGAATGTATGCATTCATATCGTTCATCAAATTTAGAATGTTTTTGGATTTTCCATAAAAATTTTTTTCTGTCTTCTCTCTCTCTCTCTCTCCTCCAAAGATTCCCCATAATTTGTTTATTTCACAGAGAAGTGGATATTTTTATATTATAACGTACTAATTCTGGAAATCATATTCTCTGTCTTCCCCAGGTGTCTTAATTAGCCAGAGCTGCTATTAGAAATACTACACAATGGATTGGCTTAAAAAAATGGGAATTTATTGATTCATGGTTTTTAGCTGGAAGAAATACAAAATCAATATAACAGCAAAGTGATGTGATCTCCCTGAAGACTTAAATATTCTGGTATTGGCTATCAGCAATCACTGGATTTACTTGGCTTGTGTCTGCTTCCCATCACACAGCAATGCCCTCTCTTTTCTGGTTCAGCGGCATCTGGGATCTCTTTATAAAACCTCCACTAACCTGAATTAAGGCCCATTCTCATTCAGTTTGGTTATATCTTAACTAAAAAAGGCATTTTCAAGAGGTCTTATTAACAATAAGCTCACACCCACAGGAATGCAGATTAAGATTAAGAATATGTCTAAATCGGAATACATAATTCAATCTAGACCACACCAAGTATTGCTGATGTTCCTTGCTGAGGGGAGCAATTGTCTGTTTGCAGAGTGACTTTTCCAAACTTTTTTTGCAAGCACTATATTCTTTTATGTGTGTGTTCATTAAAGTAGCTGATCCATTATCTCTGCAGTCAGCTAGTGACTAGACAAGAGATTTCCTTGGATGTCTGGACCCGATGGAAAAAGAGAGAGAGCGAGAAAGTGCTTTGTGTCTTTAAATTCCCCTTGACAGACACATTTTAGGAAACCACTTCCATGTTAGGGGGCTGAAACAATTGCCAGTTCCTGTACTGGTCACTCCATGATCTTCTAGGAAGATTAAAACAGACAACTCTGATCGTTGGAGGACAAAATACTTATTGGCCAATGTGGTGCCAGGAAAACAGACAGCTATCCCATAGTTGCCTGCCCTGGGGCTGAGGAGTGAGAGATGGTAGCTACTAAAACACCATAATTCATCAAAAATTTACCCAATTCTTTCTTCATCAAGCACTCCTCTGGATGCAGCACTTGTTTGAATTTCAAATTACTGTGTTCTGATGATTCTTGCCGGATCAACAGTTATTTTGGTGGAGGGATTGATTCTTGGTGCTTCCTACTATTCCACCTTCTATTACATCAATAAAGATTAATTTTTTTAACATGCTTTTGCTGCTGTGGCTTTAAAGTCCAATATTATATGTATAAAGAAGAATTTTGGAAAGGAAAATGTAACTGAATAAATTTGCTAACTATTGTCTAAAAGAAAAAATCAATTTTAATTTTGTTTCATAAGCAGAAAGTATTTGCAAATGTAAAGACTAGCTTGGCATGCTACAAAAGAAAGAAATGGCAAGTTAAGCTTTTCAAATCCTATATTTTCCATGGATATGTCCAATATTATCCTTGGTTGGGATGTTGCCTAAGATAAAATACATGAAAGAGAATTTTAAAAGAAAAAAGAGAAAAAGTAAGGCTTGTGTTAGAGGATTAGGAGAAAGTTGTGCAGAGAAAGAACCTAAAATAAAAAACAGAATATCATTAAAAACCTTTTTCTGAAAGAAAGTACAGGAACTAGTATCTGGTTACAGAAGACAAAAATTAAACAAAACTTACAAACTTACAACATAGAGCAAAAAAAAACAAACAGTTTTTAAATGGAAAATTATTTGTGCTTGGAATAAATACAAAGATTTCTGCCCAAAGCATAGCTGGATCATGTTTTACCTGAAATAATTATTGTGGGTATTTTATTTACGGTGACTATTTGATATAATGACAATATTAAAACTAGGTAGCCTACATTATAAAGATAGGGACAGTGTTGTTTCTATTCAAAATTTCATTCCCCACAGATAGCACATTCTTGGACAATGTATTCGTGTGTGTTAGCCTGGGCTTCAAAAAATCAGAGACTGAGGTAACGGCTCACCTGAAGGGAATTTGTTTTGAAATCAATTATAGGCTTCAGGCATGAATAACTAGGGAAAGTGAAACAGGAAAGGAGAAAAGCCAATTAAAGGATCATTAAATGTTGGCTGCCACTGTGGGCAATGGGTGTTCAGTCCTACTGGGAACATCTAAGCAACCTGCTAAAGAGCATTTCAGAATTGTCTGCCTGAGTGATGAAAGGAAGAAACATTTATCTATTGATTCTTAACACCTACTGGTTAAGGGTTACCCTCTGGGGGCATTAATTCCCCTCATTTCCAGTTTAAGAATGCATCTGTGTCACGTGGACATCAGTGGGTATCCATCCACATGTTTGACATCATAAAAGCCCCATTGTAGGAAAAAAGAGATGCACCGCATATATTTGAAGTGAAACACTGTAAGCTCTACTTGGGACAATCTCTGCACAAAAGTGTTTCATGTAGCTGAACCTGGAGGCTTCAATCAGATGAGACCAAAAAATTATGAGATAATACAGAAGTGTCCAGTATGGTCCTCTCATTTGTGGTGTTCAGATCTGCTTGTGTCCCTCAATCTACAATCACCCCTCACCCCACTAAGTTAAATTTATCACCAAGTCTCCAATGTGGGGATAGCATCAAACTCTATAGAAGTTTTAATGCATGAGGTTTAGTGTGTACACTCTAATTTATATTAAATGAGTTATTTACAAAGAAACTTAACAGCTGTATTAGTTTCCTATGGCTGCTTTAACAATTTACGATAAACAAGGCTTAAAACAACAGAAATGTGTCATCTCACAGTTCTGGAGGTTAGAAATCCAAAATCAAGGTGTTGACAGTACTATGCTTCCTCTGCTGCAGGGGTTCTTAGCCTTTTCTGTTCCATGGACCCCTTTGCTAATCAGGTGAAAACCACTTACCTCTTACTAAGTTCACACGATACTGTGTTATTTAATAAATACATCACACTTGCACCAACATGTCCCCACAAGAATAATGTTTTGTTTTGTTTTTCCCTTGGTGTGTTTTGTTGTTATTGTTGTTGTTCTTTCTTTATATTGAATAATGTTTTTTTGAATTTCAATTCAAGCTCACAGACCCCTTCTTAAGAAACCTTGCTCTACAGCCTCTAGGAAGAATACTTCTCTGCTTCTTCTATCTTCTGGTGGCCCCAGGCATTTCTTAGCTCTGGCAGCATAACTCTTATCTCTGCCTCTGTCTTCACATGACCTTCTTCCCTCTGTCTTCCCGTTTCTCTGGCCAAATTTACCTATTATAATGACACAAGTCATATTGGATTTAGGGCCCACACAAATCCAGTATGATCCTTATATGAAGGCAAAGACCCTATTTCTAAATTAGGTCACATTCATAGCTAATTGGGGTTAGGACTTGAACATATCTTTTCCTGCAGCACAATTCAATCAACAACAAATGCCAAAATAACTTTGATGGAGTGGTAGAGTATTGAGACAAAATGGAAATTGAATGGGAGTGGATGTAGCTCAAGGGATTGAGATCCTGCTTCTCATGTACAAGTTCCTGGGTTGTACCTCCTTAAAAAAAGAAAAAAAAAAAAAAGGACGTTGAATGTGATATGAAAGCACAAGTAAAGCAGATGGTTTAATCAGTTATTAAATCCCCAGGAAGGAAAGTGAATCTGGGAAGCATACAATGGCATTGGCAAAACACATGGAGACAAACTCTCTAATTGAGAAAATTACCAGAATAACATCAAGTACCACAAATGCCAGATAAACAAGGATAAAGGAAGTCATTCATTGCCAAGAAAGCCAAAGGGCTCCATGGTATGAGGGGAGTTCATCAGAAACCAGATTGGTCAGCAAGACTGTGGACAAAGCTTTAGGATCAGTGCCATTTTTTTAAGGAGGTACCAGGGATTGAACCTGGGACCTTATACATGTGAAGCATGCACTCAACCACTGAGCTCCACCCACTCCACTAGTCCCAATTTTTAATAACAAATCTCAGAACTGCAAAGGAAGTACTTCCTGGAAGTCATGGTTTAGTTTCTGAAAAGGATCATGGTGCTACCCATTGGGACTTACATATGTACTTGGTAATAATGCAAAGTTGAATAATCAAGTACTTTTTGAAGGCCTGTATACTTACAGTAGCCAGAATTTTATTGAATGATTTATTTTAGCACACCAATCAACTAATAGAATGAAAGACAATTATTTCTTACTCTATCATTTGGAACAATAGCCCTAGAAATAGAAAATCTGGCTTAGGACTTGTGCTTGTTTTTACTTTGGGTATATTCATTTACTTATGCCAGCGTCAATAGGAAAAAAATATATACCAATATTCCAAAGTGATAAAACATTTTTCATATAAATAAATAAATAAATAGATTTTTATTCTGTTAAATTTCCAGCATGTCAGTCATATAATATAAATAGCTTAAGTACTATGGACTGTGATGTTTGCTGTAACTCTCATTTTGCAACCCTATTGAGCATTTTCCACATTTTAAAGATATGGAATGTGGAAATAAAAACAAAAATTAAAAAATACCCAGAGTCTCAATACTATTGAGTAAACAGAAAATATGCTGTGGTGGTTTGAAGCTCTAGGTACTCTAGAAAAACATGTTCTTAAAGTTAACTGGTTCCTGTGATGTGAACCCATTGTAAGTAGGACCTTTTGATGAGGTTACTTCAGTTAAGGTGTGATCCAATTCTATCAGGATGGATCTTAATCCTTTTATTTGAATCCTTTATAAGAGAATGAAATTCAGACAAAGACAGTGAAAGTCACAGAAGCAAGAAGCTGAAATCAACAGAACCCATAAGAGGAGGGAGACACCAGCAGACAACACTATGTGCCTTCCCATGTGGTAGAGGAGATAAGGATCTTTAGCAGCCAACCACAGATCATCAGTGTTTGGGAAGAAAGCATCACTTTGATGACACCTTGATTTAGACTTTTACTCATCCTCAAACCATGAGCGAGTAAATTTCCATTTTTTAACCTGACCCATTTCATGGTATTTTATTGAGCAACCTAGGAAATTAAAATAGATGTCCACATGCTTTTTCTTTTACCACTCTGGCAATCCACAGTAGGAAACTTCATAGTAGATGGAGCTTTTCTTGCTGCAAGGATTGAGTGCTGGGCAATTACCATTCAGTGCAATGAACATGTAAGAGGCAACTATTGGTGAAAGAAATTTTTGCTTTAACTAAATTGCTCATACATATGTACACACTCAATGTACACACATGCAGACAAAACATACATATATAAAATAAATAAGCCCCTTTTTCTTTTTTTCCATTAACCTATTACTAAAACAATATTATAGGAACAATTCTGCACTATCACAGGCATAACCTCTGCCTATATTCTATGTTATTCTGATTTATCTTCCTTTTTAGAATTGCCCTTGATATACTTCAGCAGATTTACAAATCTTGGGGCCATGAGTTAAAAAGAGTACATAGTGTCCCAAGTACAACATAACACAAAGCTTGGATTGAGAATTAGGTTATATTTCCTGACCTCATGATTCAATGTAATCTTTAAGTTGGATATTATTTATAAAATGATGATTTTTCTACCTTTTTCCATATTGAAATGCAGAGATGAAAATCTACAAATTAAAATACTACTTGGCCTTTGGATTTTCTAGCTTCAGCTCAACCATCTGGGTTACTTAATTAGGTATGAGCAAAGCCATTGTTACCTTGTAGCAATTAACACTGCAGAACAAATCATGTTTGATATAACTAAATATTTAACCTAATGAAACATTTTCTTCTGATTGTTTCTTGTTGTTCCAACTTAAAAACCATTAGTCTGCTTTCATCATCATTATTTATGAGATTAGTCAAGCCTAAATCCTTTTATCTGCATGAGGGAGAATAGGTTAAAGTAAGGTCAGGAAATTTTTTTCTGTAAAGACCAAATAGTAAACATTGTAGGCTTTGTGGGCCACAAGGCTGCTTTCAAAACCAATGAACTTGGGTTGTAGTACAAAAAAGAGATAATGTGAAAACTATTGAAGGTGGCTATGCTCTAAAGAAACATTTATGGGCCCTGGCATTTGAATTTCATATCATACTTATGTTCATGAAATATTACTCTATTTTGATTTTAATTTTTTATTAAAAAAACATAAATCCATTCTTTGTCTAGGGGCTAGATGAAAATAGGCAGTTGGCTAGATTTGACTTTCAGGTCATAGATTTCTAACCCCTGGTTTAAAGAATAAAACTGAAGAAAGGGAACAAACAGGGACTTTATTAACAGTGATGATTTGCTTAAAATTAACAATGGTTGCTTTATAAGTTGGCAAAGACATTTTTGAACAAGAAACATTTTTAATGCATTTAAAGTAATAGGTAGTCTGATTTGACATATAAAAAGAGCAAATATAGAGAGTGAGTAAATATACTTAAATTGTAGTTACCCTTTCAACTCTATCACTGACAAGTTTTATAAACTTAAGGAGGTACATCATGTTTCTAAATCTTGATTAATCCTGCTTATTAATAAGAATGGTGCTAGGAGTTAATTAGATAATGTTAGAGAAATGAGATAATGAATGTTCCATGAATGAATGAAAATTTTGTTTCTATTTTCTTTTCTAATGTACTAAACGAAATTGTTCAAGTGACTTATTTGTACAATAGATATAAGGACAAGAAATATGTATCATTTTGGAGATAATTAAATACAAATAAAATTATTTTAGAAACCAATTTACCTTTATAAATTCTCATTTAATTATGAAGCCAAATGTGTTTGATGTGTTATATTTTATTTATATTGACTTGATAATTTTTGAGGAGCATTTAACTTGTTTCAAATAATTGTGAATTGCCTAAAAACCAAACTTGATTTTTCATGGCAAATTAACATTATAATAAATCAGACATAATAATGAAAGCTCCATACATCTTTCATATTTAGAATCAGAAATTTCATACAAACTTAAAACAAACAAAAATCACACAAATCTACTGAATGAAATATACACTTAATCTATTGCAAATAAATGATCAGAAGATCCAAATGTCTTCCAAAAATCAGAACAGAATACAAGTGATTGCATGCCTACCTGGTGCAAGGTCTTCTAATAAGCCTAATAAAGAGAAATGAAATATATATCAGGACTTTTACTCTCACAATATTTGGGTGTTCCTCTGTACGTTTAAAAAAACTGAACCTCCGGGCCCTCAGAATTTTTTTTCATAACTATTCTGTATTTCTTTACATTTGTACCTTTGTTTATCTATCTTAAATAGGTGAAACTTAAATTTCTTAAAATTGATTTGGGAAGGATCAAGTGATATTTTTGATGATGTCTACACAAAAGAAACAACAAAATTTTTCAATTTTCTCTGTCCAATGAGTAAAGTGATTTGACATGAAAACATTGCTTTCAGTTCACTATAATGTAGCAACAGAGAAAGAGGATAGTGCAAAAATATTGATACAAAAATGTTTCCTGGGACTATCGTGGTGGTAGTATAGTTCTTAAATCTCTCTGAATCTCCTCATAAATACAGACAAAATAATTGGATATAAAAAAAAGAGCAACCTTCACAAAAATCCTAGGCAAACTGTACCTTACAGAACCTTAAATACAAGTGGATGGGAAAAACCACCAGAGGCACAAGACATTCAAAGTATTACCATTTCTCACTGAGAAAACAAAAGAAAGCAATGGGGAATCTGATAGACTTGAGAACAGGGAAAAAAAAAAAAATTATACACACATACACACACTCACAGACCAATAGGCATTCACTAGAAAAAAATGAAGTTTAGTTTGCGAATAACACATGAAACTTTGAAGGCTTTTATCCAAACCAATTGCAGTGAGGATAAGAGGACTGCTATAAAGTAAGAAGGGATTTGTATAGTCTAGCTCTAATTACACTTAAAGCACACCCAGCTAGTGATCAATTCCTCATTTAGAAAAAACTTCTGGGAATGCAGTCAAAATTGTGCTGGAAAGACAACAGAGAAAAAGGGAAATTGCAACTAAATATAGGGAATAGGAACAGAGCCAGGAAATCTCAGAGAAAGTCTATTTTTTTCACACTATAGATAACAATAGAAGAGGAAGGTTAGTGACATTAGAAAACTTATCTTGACAGATATTTTCTTCTAACATTTCAGTAAACAGATTTCATATAAAAATGAACTACAGAGAATGAGCAAGGTCAAATTCCACACAACATTTTTACAAGAAAAAAACTATGTAATAGCAGAATAAAGAATAGCAAAATAGCATCTTTATGACAATTAAAAGCACACCAGTAAGACATGCATAGAAGAGATCAAAACTTTAAAACTGTAATCTGCTATCCAAATGAACTAAAAAACAAATCATAAGAATGAACAACAGAATTAGACAAACACAGAAATGATGTTACAGAACTTAAAACATTAGAAATAAAAGAGAAAAAACATTTCAGAGTTGAAACGTAAATTGGAATGAACACAAGGGTGTTTAAACACAATAGATAATTATATATGAAAAATAGAAGAATATCAGGAAAACATAAAAACTTTTAAAATTCAAGAGAAAATAAAAGGATTGAAGAGAAATAAAATTCAAGTTTGGCAAAGAATATTCAACATATTAATATTAGGGTACTCGTGAAGAAAAAAACCAAGGCATGGAAACATAAGAATTAGTAAGAGCAAGAATTCAAGCAAATTTTCCTGAAGTAAAATGGTTTGAAACTATTATTGAAGTAGCTCACCATGTTCCCTGAGAAGAACAACTATTGGCAATATATATCAAATAAAATGATTGGACTTTAACAAACAGGAGAAATAAATTATTAGGAAAATTTTGGCAAAATTTTTCCATAAAGGGCCAGACAGAATAAATATATTAGCCTTTGTGGGTCTCTGCCACAAAAACTTAACTCTAAAGTTGCAGCCCAAAACAGCAATAGAAAACATATAATTGAATGGTAGTAGCTGTTTTCCAATAAAACTTTATTTACAAAATCAAGCAGTGGGCTGGACCTGACCTGCCAACCATAGTTTCCTGATCCCTGATCAAAATAAAAAGAATAAGTGATATACAAGGGAAAGAGAATTAGCTCATTATAAGACTTGTTTTACAGCAATTCACTATGTAAAAAAATGGAGTAATACATTTTACATTCAATGAAAGAATATTTGAGCCTAGAATTTTATATCCTGTAAAATTGGCTCTCAAATATCAAAAGCACAGATTATCTAATATCAGCATGCAAAAACACAGAGGATATTGTTTCCATATGAACTTCAGGAAAAATCTACTAAAGAATGAGGTTCACAAAACCAAAATGAGTAGAGAGATATTGACATTACGACTGCTGGTGAGCCTTAAATATAAAGTTATTTCTAGACTAAGGTAAAATCAGGGATAAAAGAGGAAAAGTATGTAATACAGTGGCATATGCTCTGACAATGTGGTTTCACCTTTTTATAATAGCATTTATTATATATAAATATAAGTGCAAATGTGAATATTAATATAAATGTATTCATAGAGAGAGAGAGTGAGAGAGACTGATATTTATACGTATAGCAGTGACAGACTCAAACAGTGAGCTTCCCTAACATCCACGTTGTAACCTCGATATACCATTTTCCATGAGGAAGGGCTGCATAGAGAAATGGCTCATAGAGTAAAACAAAGTATGTTTACTCATAGAGTAAAACAAAGAAAACCAAAAAACAACAATAATTCAATGTAGCAGTGGAAGAAGATAATGCAGAGGAATCACTTGAGGAACAAACAAGTCTTCCAGAGAATGGTAAAGTAGAAAGCATAGGTTGGTCACTGCACCCATATAAGGAAAGAAGCACAAAACTTATAAGGTGTACTATAAAATCTTGACAAGATTCAATATGTCTTACAGTCATGGTAAATGTCTATTTTCAGCCAAGATTGCAAAAAAATATGCTGAGTTGTTTTACTTTGTGTGAAGATCAATGAATATCCTGTGATCTGGATAATTAAATGTATCGGAGAATACTATATGTTATAATTGTACACACATTCCAAAATATAATTTTCTATTCTCAGTTATTTGAGCATAATTCAGGAAAGATAAATCCGCTATAAATATAAAAATAGATAATGGAAAATATATATGACAAAAATTCATGGACATATACCATATATGGAATATCATTGTGTCATAAGCAATGGGAGCTAGTTAATTTTGATAATTTATTATAAAGGATTAAGATCCTAGAAAATTAAGGGAAAGGACAAATCCTCTTAGAGATGGAAAAACATTCAGATCATACAATACAAGGAACTCCATTTCAAGAAAACATTCAAAAACAAGCATTTAGTGAAGAATTTCTCAATGATGATAAAGTTGATACTGAAAGTCCAAAGATTTTCCTTCCCTCTTGAAGAATATCTCAAAAACAAAGTCTCCCTCATACCTGAAATATTGCAGAAATTTCCATGGTCTTCTTTGAGAAAAAGGATATAATACCTAAAAGACAAACGGAATTCAAAGCAACCATGATGGAGAAAAGACACAGCATTTCACAATTAAGAGGAATAAGGACCTCTAGTGAAAGGAATAGTTGAAAGAATTAGACTAAAACATGGAGGAGAACAGAATTTACAGTGGTTTTCTCTAGAAGGACTTGAATTTGATTTTTGGCTAGGAGAAT
>JAQZBX010021323.1:0-32368 GCA_029593785.1 Cabassous unicinctus
CTATCCACTGAGCCACACCCGCTTCCCAGAAATTTTTTTATTACTAATACTGCTGCAATAATCTTACTATACAGACATCTTTACATTCACATGATGTCTGTATAATGATGATTATTGCAACAGTATTAGTATTAAAAAATACTTGTATGTCTATTGGATATAGTCCTAGAAATAGAATTGCTGGACCAGAGACTATCAGAGCCGAAGTTTTGGAAGGCAGCCTGGATTGTGCTAGTGGCCCTGCCTGTACTCTACCCATCTTTAAAGGAAAGCTACTCCTCTCCTCAGTTCCCCTTGGGTTCTACATGGAAATCACAGCACTTTGATAACCCTTCCTTCCCTGGTCACAGCACAAATTATTATCTCCATTTTACAGATAAGACAAAGGAATCTCAGATAGCTGAGATGGATTTTACGTGTTACGAAATGAAAGTCAAACCTAAGCCCAACTGACCTCAAAAGTTGCATTCATTATCCTATGCCCTACTTCAATGCAAATATAAATAATACTGCTTAAATATATCTGAATATGGAAGCCAGCTGTCTTTTCTGGGACTCAGAAGATGGTCTCTAGTTGGGTTTGTTCTGTTTTCTAAGCAACAACAAAAGAAAAATTCCCACCCTGGCATCTAAACTTTCTGGCTTCACAGTAACACCCAAACAATGCTTCCAAGTAGCTGAACATTTTGTGGGTTTTTTTGTAGGAAACCATGGAATGAATGTTTTATATTTTGTTAAGGCATGTGGTGACTGTGGAGTCCAACAGACCTGTGATTACATGCATAGAGTGTTTTAGTGTTCACAGTGAGATGCTTCTGTTCATTGGAGCCTTGTAATTCAAGGAAGGATGGAAACTGATAATAATCGAAACATATATGTATTGGGGTCAGATAAAGCTCTCAGATATTATTAATATCTAAAATCTACCATGTACTTGTAGCAACAGGAAAAAAATAAGGCTGCTAATTTCCTTGCATTACCCAGAACATGTTTCAATAGCAGAGGTTTATTTCCCTATGGTAGTATTCTCTCTTTTTACTAGTTCCTAAAATTAGTGAGGTCCAGAGTATATATATGCCTTTTGCTTTCCTCACCCAGCTCCATTGGGTTCTCAAGAGGACAGTGTAGCTCTAGTAGAATATACCTGCCTGAAGCAAACCTGTGAAATGAGTTGTCTTCAGCACCATCCCTTTTTTAAAGAATCCATCTTTCCTACCGTAATAAAAACAATAGCTACAACAATGATGATCATGATGATGGTGTTAATTTTGGTAGCTAACATACATTGAACATCTGTATCTGTCCAGGCACTGTGGTCTGTAGCCATCACCTTATTAAATATTCCCCACTTCATTTGAGACAGGCACATTTTGCAGAACAGGACTTTGAACTGCTAGAAACTGCCAAGGCCACACAGCTAGCAAGCAATAGGGCCATGACTCAAATCTAGATCAGCCTGATTCTTAATGGTCTTGTTCTCACCACACTGCCCTCTTGTGTTGACTCAGGGAGGCCAAAGGCCACAATAATTTGCTCTCCACGTTCCAAAATCTACCACCCCCTCTATTTCACTCATATCAAAACTTGCTAGTTCTATGTCTTAGCTCTGGACTGGGAATTTTTATTAATTGACCTCAGGGACAAAACAGTACTCTGTTTAATGATACCAATATCCCTTTAAACACAATTACAATGTCTTGAAGCAAAAGATGAGCATTGATGCTGGGATTTCAGCTCTGTGCCACAGAGATATACTGGGCAGGCAGAGATTTTCAGTACCCACAAGATATTCCCAATGAGAAAGGAGGAAGCAACAGGTGCAGCAGAAAAAACCCTCCACCCTGCAGGTTTCTCCCACCCCAGAACTATTCCTCCATATTTTAGTGCTGTCCCACTAAATCTCTATCCTTGCACCAAAATTAATTCTCTCATTTCATATTTTAATCAATTCCATTTCTGTACTTCCCCTCATGGAAAAATGCTGAAAATATTCAGGAAATATGCTGAAGCTGCAGAGTACATAATACAGGCTAATCATAAAAGGAACATCCTTCTATATCAAATCTTGGGTTCCATTATCTTTGAGGGTCAATGGAGCCTCAATCTCTAATTTTTAAATTGATATATCATCGCCTTCCAAATTCCTCCTCAGTGAGTGTGAATGAGTCTTGAAACAGTCCAGCTAGAAAGAGAAAGGGGTTTCCAGAGATTTTGAGAATTGACTGCTAATATTGCTTTGTAAACATTCTTGCATGATGTTTCATATCTGTATTGAATTTCTATATTGGTCAGAAATCTTTCAGTTGTGGGAAGCGGATGTGACTCAATCAACAGGGCTCCCATTTACCATATGGGAGGCCCGGGTTCGGTTCCTGGGGCCTCCTGGTGAAGGGAAGCCAGCCCGTGCGGCGCGGTGAGCTGATGCAGCAGAATGACCCAACAAAGAGAGACAAGCAGACACAGAAAAACACACAGCAAATGGACACAACGAGCACAAGCAGCAGGGGGCGATAAATAAATAAATAAAATCTTTAAAAAAAAAAAAAAATCTTTCAGTTGTAAATGACAGAAATGCAGCTCAAATGAACTTCAACCAAAAAAATAACTAGGAAGTTCAAAAGCTAGGCACACAGACAACTGAATCCAGCGGGCTCGAACAATGTCATCAGCCTGGGTCTCTCTCTCCATCTCTCAACTCTGCCATCTTCTATGTTGGCTTTGTTTCCAGGCGTGTTTTTTAGATGGTATGACCTATGAGTAGCTTCAGGTTTAAATTTTGCTAGCATAGAGATTCTGTGGAAAGATTTTCTTTCCCAATTACTCCAACAAAAGTCTCATAATGTATTTAGCCAACTTGCATCCCAAGTCATACCCCAGATTTGAAGCAATCACAGTAGCTAGAGAATGGACCATGCCAGATTGGGGAGAGGGGCGAATGTCCTCTACTTTACAACATCTGTTTCTTCGCGAGTCTATATCTATAAACTTCTCAGGACCAAGGACTCCAATGTAATAATTATTTTTATTCTCCCAGTAGTACCAAAGCCAATGCTTTACAGTGAAAGCTCAATAAATTTTTATTTATAAATTTTCCAGCTGCCTGGATTTAATGGGTTAAAAGGGGACTTTAGTCCAAAGGATATAATGTTTCTCTCTCTTAATAAGTCATTGTTTAAATTTCACTAGTATTTATTGAGCAAAGATCATGTACTGGGCACTGTACATAGTATTTTATGTATGTTATCTCATGTAATAATTAGTCCAGCCCTATTGGGTAAGTGTTGTTATTTCTTTTTTAGAATGAGGAAACCAGCATTCAGAGAAATTAAGTAGATGCACAAAGTCTCACAATAAATGGTGGAGCTTAGAGAGGTTTTAAATTTCAAATACAGAATTCTTTCCAGTAACCAGAGGTGGATAATTAGAGGCTACAGATAGTATTGGACAGAAAGGTGTGTTTAAAAATTGAAACAAAATGCTTTTAGGGAGACATGTAATCTGTATATGGAGTAAAACAATCTCTATTTACTTACTTCTGACATCATCACACATTGACAACACCTGCCTGAGCTCCATTTGAGTTAGGGCTCTGCACTGGACTTAAGAGAAAGGGCAAACCATTCATGACTGTAGGCCTCTATCACAGTTATTTACTTATTAAAAGTATGATATTTAGTTGCTTTTTAAAATGACATCTAATTTATACATTATTGGTGTAGTAATAGACTAAAAGAAAAATATAACAAAATAAAGAGTACAAACACTGACTAATTTATGTGATACAAGTGTCATTCTAATTAGTGGGGAAGGATTCAGTATTTAGTAAATGATATTGTTACAACTGACTGTATATTTGGGGAAAATAACTAAATTATACTCTGCCATGCACTACACACAAAAGTAAATTCTAAAAGAAATAAGATATTTAGAGAAAATACTTAAAAACATATTTTTTATAATTTGGGGGGTGGGAAAAGTTTTTGCAAGCAAGTCATGAGAGTCAGAAGTCATATTAAAAAGAAAGGATCGAGAAACGGATGTGGCTTAAGAGGTTCGGCATCCATCTACCATATGGAGGAACCGGGGTTCGATCCCCCGGACCTCCTGGTTAAAAAAAAAAAAAAAAAGGATTGATATATTTGACTAGATAAAATGGAGAATTTACATTTAATGGAAGGCATTTCAAAAGTTAACAACTTATATCCTGCAGGCTAAATCCATTATTTATACCTGTTTTTATAAATAGAGCTTTATTGGAAAGTAGCCACATCCATTGATTTACATATTGTCAATTGCTGCTTTTACACTACCATATTAGAATTGAGCAGTTGCAGCAGAGATAATATGACCCACAAAGCCCAAAATAATTTCTCTCTGTTCCAATAAGAAAAAGTTTGGCAACTCCTAAATTAAAAGAAAAGTGACAACTTGAAAGAAAATATTTGCAACATCTATGAAACATAACAGGTTATTTTAGCACTGTATAAAGAGTTCTTACACTTTACCAGGAGTGACATCATCAAATTGGCAACATAAAACATCCCCTGGAAAAGTCTTCCCTCAGAATCAACTAATAGAAGGACAAATCTCACTTGCTTGGAGCTCTGGAGGATGACAGAGCCTGGAGAAGGACTCCACAAATGCTGAATCAAAGAAACATGAAAAATAATCTCCAAGATCAGGTAGGAGATTTCGATTCAAAACCTGCCAGTCCAGACCCCTCTACCTCACTCACAGCTTGAGAGCCACACAGAGACAGGACAACCCAGGTTCCTTCTGCCATGGATGCAGGCAATAGAGCCACTCACAGCAGCAAGGTAGAAACCATGCATATCCAGGCACAGGGACCCAAGTCTGCAGAGACCCAGGGCGGAATACAAGAAGGCCACACACAAAAGGGTCTCAGGAGAAAAATAAAAGAGAGACTTCAGCAGGAATGTTGGCAAGAGGTGCACACACTTAATCCAGTCTTTGTTGGCTGGAACACCTAAATGCAAAATAGACTTTTCTGGAATGCCCCACCTTCCTGGATTGATGCCATCTGGCTCCCTGGGGTGGGATACCCTAATGGAGAAGAAACCAGAGACAGGAAAGTTTCACAGAAGTTAAAAGGTTGGGTGCACTGAATAGGAGGGGTAAGACAGGGTGGGTTCCAGAACTGAAAAGTGTAAGAAAAAGGGGGCACTGAGTGAGGAAGAGAATTTAAACAAATCATAGGAGGTGGGGAGAAAATTCTGCTCAAAACAAACAGAACAGATCAAGATTCCCAGAGAAAGAACAGAGGAAAGGAAGATTTCTCCTGGAGGTGAAAAAATTACACAAAATTACACAATCTTGAAAACTATGCTGCATATCCAGGGCAAGAATCAGATGAAGAAGAACTGAAAAAATCTGAACAGTTAAACATAGGCTACTCTAAATATCCAGAACAAGTTAGACCAAGCATCAAAGAAAAGCCTTAACACAAAGCCAATCAGCAATTAAACCTAGACCGAAGGGAAAACCTGACTTCAGAGTTAAGTCATCAAGATAATCAGATGTCAAATATCAGCAAAAAATTACAGGCTATACTAAGAAACAGTAAGATATGATTTAGTTAATGGAATAAATCAAACCTTCAGATGAGACACAGAATATGGAAAAACTAATCAAAAAATTCAAACAAATCTAAATCAATTCAAGGAGATGAAGGAAAATATGGATATAGACCTAAAGGTTATTAAGAAGACGATGTGTAAGCATAAAGAAGAATTTGAAAGTATAAAAAGAAACAAAGAAATTATGGGGATAAAAGGCACAATAGAAGAGATTGAAAATATACTGGAGGTTCACAACAGCAGATTTGAGTATGCAGAAGAAAGTATCAGCAAACTAGAAGACAAGACAATTGAAGTCATACAGTCAGAAGAACAAATAAAGAAAATAATAGAAACAGGCAGTGTCGCAGGGATTTGAGTGACAGCATGAAGCACACAAACATACACATCATGGATATATCAGAAGGGAAAGAGAAGGGAAAAGGGACAGAAGGAATATTTGAGGAATAATGGCCGAAAATTTCCCATCCCTTATGAAAGACATAAATATGCAAGTTCAAGAAGTGTAATATACTCCAAAGAGAATAAATTCTAATAGATCTACTCCAAGCCCATACTAATCAGAATGTCAAATGCCAAAGATAGAGAATTCTGAAAGCAACAAGAGAAAAGCAATTCATGATATAAAAGGAATCCTCAATAAGACTAAGTGCAAATTTCTCATCAGAAACTATGGAAGTGAAAATGCAGTGGTATGATACATTTAAGGTACTGTAAGAGAAAAACTGTCAGCCAAAAATTCTTTATTTGGCAAAACTGTCCTTCAAAAATAAGGGTGAGTTTAAAATATTAACAGATAAACAGAAACTGAGATAGTCTGTCAATAAGAAACCTGCCCTACAAGAAATACTAAAGGGAGTTCTGCAAGTTGAAAGGAAAAGAGAGGAGACAGTGGCTTAGAATAGTGTAAAGAAATGAAGATCTTCAGTAAAGGTAAATTAAAGGGTTAATGTGAAAGCCAATAGTACTGTATACTCAATATACAACTCTAATCAATTCTTATACGTGCCAGGATACAATTGAACAAGAAAAAGGCATATTTCCTGATAATGGGCTTGCAAAATATAAAGAGGTAAAATGGGACAAAAACAGTATAAAGAGGGGAAACAGAGGAAGATGGGAGCAGAGAACATGTAAGCTATTGAAGTTAAGTTGGTGTCTTTTCAATTTAGTGGGTTATATATGTAGGTTGGGTAATATAAATCCCATAGTAACTACAAAGAAAGTATTTTAAAAATACACAGAAGCAGAAATGAGAAAGGGATCAGTCAGATACATTACAAAAGATCAACCATACAGAAAAGGAGGTTGCAACAAAGGAGAAAAAAGACCGAAAATAAATAAAGAAATAAAGAAATGACATATAAAAACTAATGGACAAAATGCCTGAAGAAAGTACTGGCTTTATAGTAATAATACTGAATGTTAACAGATTGAACTCCCCAATCAATAGACACAGATTGGCAGAATGGATTTAAAAAGCATGATCCAACTATATGTTGTTACAAGAGACTACCTTAGACCCAAAGACACAAATAGGTTGAATGTGAAAGGATGGAAAAACATATTCCATACTAATAGTAACCAAAAAGAGCTGGGTAAGGTATACCAATATTAGACAAAGTAACTTTAAGTCAAAAGCTGTTATATGGGATGAAGAAGGACAGTCCACCAAGAAGAAGTAGCATTTATAAATTGCACCTAATCAGGGTGCCTAAATACATGAAGCAAACATGGGCAAAACTGAAGGGAGAAATACGCACTTGTACAATAAAGTTAGAAACTTTACACGACTCTCATCAATAGAACATCTAAGCAGATCAATAAGGAAACAGATATGTTGAATAATATGATAAATGAACTAGAACTAACATATATACACAGAATATTGCACCCCAAAGCAGCAGAATATACATTCTTCTCAAGTGCTCATGGGTCATTCTCCAGGATAGACCACATGTTGGATCATGAAATAAGTCTCAATAAATTTAAAAAAGATTGAACGTATACAAAGCATCTTCTCTGACTATAATGGGATGAAGCTGTAAATCAAAAAGTAGCAGAGAAAAAATGTATAGCCTCAAAAGATTACATTAAAAAAGAAGAGAGCTAAAATCAAAGACCTAATTGAACACCTGGAGGAACTAGAAAAAGAACAGCAAACTAATCCCAGAGCAAGCAGAAGAAAAGCAATAAGAAAGATAAGAGCAGAAATAAATGAAATTAAGTATAAAAAAACAATAAAGGGCTTTAACAAAACCAAAAGTTCGTTCTTTGAAAAGATCAATAAAATTGGCAAACCCTTAGCTAGAATGACAAAGACAAAAAGAGGATGCAAATGAATAAAATCAGAAATGAGAAGGGAAACATTACTCTTGACCCTACAGAAATAAAAAAGGGTCATCAGAGGATACTATGAAAACTGTATGCCAACAAATTAGATAACATAGATGAAATGGACAAATTCCTAGAAACATACAAACAACCTACACGGACCCTAGAAGAAATAGAAGATTTCAACAGACCAATTACAATTTAAAGAGATTGGCTCAGTCATCAAAAACCTCCCAACAAATAAAGCCCAGGGCCAGATGGTTTCACAGGTGAATTCTACCAATCATTCCAAAAAGAATTAATATCAATCCTGCTCAAACTCTTCCAAAAAATTGAAGAGGAGGGAACATTAACTCACTAAAAAAAACAAACAAACTAAAAGTGTTGGACAATAAAAGAGCAAACAATCCAATTTAAAAATGGGCGAAAGATTTAAATAGACATTTCTCCAAAGAGGAAATACAAATGGCCAAAAAGCATATGAAAAAATGTTCCATATCACTAGCTATTAAGGAAATACAAATCAAAACGACAATGAGATATCTCATGCTGCATAGAATGGCCATTATTAAAAAACAGAAAACAATAAGTGCTGGACAGGACGTGGAGAAATAGGAACATTCCTTCACTGTTGGTGGGATTATAAAATGGTGCAGCCTCTGTGGAAGGCAGTTTGGCAGTTCCTCAGAAGGCTAAATATAGAACTGCCATATGATCCAGCAATCCCTCTACTAGGAATATATCCAGAAGAACTGAAAACTGTGACACGAACAGATATCTGCACACCGATGTTCATAGTGGCATTATCCACAATTGCCAAAAGTTGGAAACAACCCAAGTGTCCATCAACCCATGAATGGATAAACAAAATGTGGTATATACATATAATGGAATACTATGCTGCAGTAAGAAGAAATGAAATTGGGGCATATATGATAATATGGATGAATCTTGAAGACATTATACTAAGTGAAGTAAGCCAGACACAAAGAACAAATATTGTATGGTCTCACTAATATGAACTAAATATGAAGAATAAACACATGGAGTTAAAACTTAGAGTATATAAGTTATTAGGAGATAAGAGGAGGGCTGAAAAGGACTACTGATGCTTAATGTATGTAGAAGTTTTAATTAACTTGACTGTAAAAGTGTGGAAATGGATAGAGTTGACGGTAACACATTATAGTGAGTAGCAGCTGGTTTATAAATGGGATTGTGGCTGAAAAGGGTAGTCTAGGGATGTAAATGTCAATTGAAAGAAAACTAGAGAATAATCTAGGAACTGATTATTCACAGCAAACCCAGAAGTGGATGAGAATTGTTGTTGATGGTACAGATGCAAGAGTGTCCTTCTGTGAGCTAGAGCGGATGTACATCACTATTGCAAGGTTGTAGGAATGTGGAGAATCTTGGGAAAAATACAATTGGTGTGAACTATGGACTGTGGTTAACAGCAATACTGTAATAGTCTTGCATCAATGCCAAAGATATACTGTGTTGATAAAGGGGCAGGTATGGGAAAAGTGTGCCAAATGTAAGCTATGGACCATGGTTGTTGGTGATAGTCTGATCATATTATCTCATAATCTGTAACAAATGTTCTGCCACAGTATGGTGTGTTGGTGAAGGGGTGTTGTATGGGAATTCAACACATGTGTATGATTGTTTTGTAAGTTCACAACTTCTGTAATAAAAATTTATTTTTTAAAAAGTGTTGGAGAGGACATGGAGAAATAGGAACAGTCATTCATTGCTGGTGGGAATGTAAAATGGTGCTGCTTCTGCAGAAGACAGTTTGGCAGTTCCTCAGAAAGCTAAGTATAGAATTGCCATAAGATCCAGCAATCCCTCTACTAGGTATATACCCAAAAGTACTGAAGGCAGGACTCAAAAAGATATTTGTGCACTGATGTTCATTGCAGCAATATTCATAATTGCCAAAAGATGGGAGCAACCCAAGTGCCCATCAACTGATGAATGGATGAACAAAATGTGGTATATACATACTATGGAGAAATATTCAGCATTAAAAAGGAATGAAGATGCGAATATTCTCGCTGTCGTGATTTTGTGATAATCAAAGTAGGCTAAGCATTCATTATATTAGGAACCATGCATATGTCCCCAGACCTAGTTTTTCTCCCTAGGTCTGGTTTTTAGAATGCTGTTGATAAATTAAGCTTGATTTATTATATGACCATCCTGTATGGGAAAAGACTGTAACTCTAGGTATCTTTGATCAACCTTAAGAGATATAGCAGGGGGACGGATGTGGCTCAAATGGTTGGGCATCCGTCTCCCATATGGAGGGACCTGGGTTCGATTCCCGGGACCTCCTGATAAAAAGAAAAATATGGAAGGCGCGTGGGCCACCAGGACCCGTGAGCAGGTGCGTCATCAGGCCCCATGTGCGGGTGCGCCGCCAGGCCCCACGAGCGGGTAAGCCCCCCAAGTTCCATGAGAGGGTGCACCACCAGGCCCTGCGAGCAGGTGAACTCTCAGGCCCCGCAAGTCACACAGCAAGATGATGATGTAACAGGAGAGTGACACAGGGAAAGCCAGGACTGGACACGCCGTAAAACCAGGAACTAAGGTGGCACAGGCGGTAGGACGCCTCTCTCCCACATCAGAGTTTCCAAGGATCAAATCCCAGTGAAGACAGGAGGAGAAGGATGAAAAGAGAGGGCAGGAAACGGACACAGAGAGCTGCCCAGAGAATGGACACAAAAATAGAAGAAACGGGGTGGGGGGTAAAAATGGATAAAAGTAAATAAATAAATAAATCCTTTAAAAAATACATGGGGGAGTAAGATACGGGCTATAGTTAGTAGTAATACTTTGACAATGCTCTTTCATGATTTGTTAAAAATGTTTCACAACAATGCAAAGTATTTGCAGTGGGGTCATGTGTGGGAGCCTGTATGGTGTTATGCATGTTTTTTTAAAGTTCACAATGTTTACTGAACACTTATAGTTTATGTCTGTTCATGTATGAATGATATACTTTAATAAATTGCTTTAAAAAAATGAATGAAGTTCTGGTTTATGCATTAACACGGATGAACCTTGAAGACATTATGTTGAGGGAAATAAGCTAGACAAGAAAGGACAAATATTGTATGATCTCACTGACTTGAAATAATTAGAATAAGCAAATTCAGAGAGTTGGAATCTAAAATGTAAGTTACCAGGGGCTGGGTTGGGAGCAGGTAATGGAGAGTCAATGCTTAATTTGTACAGAATTTCTATTTCGGTTGATGGTAACGTTTTGGAAATTGAAGGTGGTATTGGTAGCACAACATTGTGACTGTAAGTAACAGTGCTGATTTATATATGTGAATATGGTTAAAAGGGGAAATTTTAGGTCATATATATGTTACTAAAATTAAAAGTAAATGATAAAACATAGGACTATACAACACAGTGAAAACTATTGCAAATGATGGACCATAGCTAATAGTACAATTATAAAAATATTCTTTCATGCATTATGAAATAAAAGAGTTCCTGCAAATCAATAAATGACAAACAACCAATAAAAGGGATAAATTACACAGACATGACTGACAACAAAGGAAATATTCTAATATTTATATTAAAAATGCTCTGCTTCACTAGAAATCTAAAAATGAAAAATGAAAACATTAATAAATGGCTTTTAAAAAATCCTTAGATCCAAAATTTTTAAATTTGAAAATATTCAGTATTGATAATAGTTTGGGGAATGGATATGCTCATACATTGTTGAAGGAAATGTAAATTGGCAGACAACTTTGGGAGGGCAATTTGGCAATTTATTTTGATATTTAAATACCCTTATCTTGGACCTAGAAATTTTACTTCTAGTAATCTATCCTGTATAAATATGTAGACAAAAAATATGTTTTCACAAATGTTCACTACAGCATTATTGTAATACTGAAAATGAAAACAACCTAATTGTGTAATGCTTAAATAAATGTTTAAATAATTGCACTATATCTATAGTAGGGAATATTATATATCCATTTCTTTGAATGAGCTAATTCTACACTGACCCATAAGGAAAGATGACCATAATATATAGTTGATTGAAAAATGTGCTTAGTATCATCCAAACAATATGTATAGAGTTATCCCATTGTAAAATAAATGGCAAGCCAGCAAAAGCCTTCAGCACAGTTATGTATAATTATCTTTGCAATAAGGTACACTCCAAACAGTAAACAATGGTTACCTCTGGGGTAGGGATCCAAATAGCAGGCTTAAACATTTGCAGGAGAACTTTAACATTTTAGTTTTGTTTTTGTTTTGTTTTTTCTTTTCTTCTCTCTTTTTGAGGTACCAGGACCAGGGATTGAACTCAGGACCTCTTATGTTGGAAGCCAGCACTCAAACACTGAGCCACATTGGTCCCCCAAAACTTTAACATTTTATTCAAGATTCTTCTATATTGCTTTATTTTTTCTATAATAAACATGAATTAATTCCATAATAAAAAATGAAATTTTAAAAACCATTGTATTTGTACATTCGGGAGCCTTGGGGTGATGGGACTCTTTTGATTGTAGTGGTAATTATAAAAAGATACAAGTGAAAAAAATTGCATAGAACTATACACACATACACGAATGCTTGTAAAATTGGTGAAATCTGAATAAGCTGTGCAGAATGCATCAATGTCAATTTCCTGGTTTTGAGAGCATACTATAATTACGCAAGAAGTTATCCAAATGTTACCATTGGGTGAGGCTGTGTAGTTTTTCTTTCTGCAACTTCCAGTGGATATATAATTATTTCAAAATAAAAAGTTAAAAAATAAAAATAGGTATGTGTGTGTCTTGAACAACTTTTTAAAAATTTTGTGTTTATTTGCAGGAAGGGGTAAGTATATGTTTTCATTCCCTTGACTGCCCAAGCAAATGCCATGCAATAGTTTGGCTTAAACAATGGGAATTTATTGGCTCACGGTCTTGAGACCAGTAGAAGTCCAAATCAAGGCATCCTCAAGGCAACGTTTTCCTCCCAAAGACTGGCATTCTGGAGCTGATTGCCAGTGATCTTTAGTACTTGGCACCTCTGTCACATAGCATTGCACACAGCAGCCTCTCTCAGCCTCCCCCTTCTCTTCTGGGTTTCTTTGACCTTCAGTGTCTTGCTTCCCATGGCTTTCTCTATACCTGTCTCAATTTCGTTCTGCTTATACAGGACTCCAGCAATAGAATTAAGATCCATCCTGATTGAGTTGGGACATACCTCAACTGAAGTAACCTCATCAAAAAGTCCTACTTAAAATGGCTTCACACCCACAGGAATGGAGTAACTTTAAGAGCATGTTTTTCTGGGGTACATACAACTCCAAACCACCATAGTGGGTATCTGTAGGAAAAAAATAAAAAATAAACAGACATAACACTTCTTTGAAACAACCCTGTCAAGACAATCCTAGACTCTGGAGTCAACTGAACTGGGCTGGAGCCCTGGCTCCTATACTGGGTAGACCTAGGCAAGTTCTTTAACCTCTATAAGCCTCAGTTTCTCTTCTGTAAAATGGAGCCCATTATATCTACCATATTTGGCTATTGTGAGGTTTCAATGAGCTAACTCTTGTAAAGCACTGAGACCCACTGCCAAGCAAATAGTAAGTATTCAAACATGTTAGTTATAATTAAAATTACATTCATTCATATTTAAATATATTACATAAGCATCAGTACTCTTATAACTTAAAATTTCATAGCTATAAAACTGGTAAAAGTATAAAAATGTTTTGAGAACTATTTTCAACCTCATTTTTATATGAGAAAATAATTTATGAAATCTCTCATGGGAAACTATCCAGGGCTTTCATTTTCTTCACTCACTATTTCTCAGCATGCTGGAAAGTGTATTATGCTATTGACTATTTAGTCTTGGAATTTCCTTCACACTGTTCTCAGGAATTGTTGCCAAGGAGAACAGATGAAAATCAGAACTGTGGATCTTTCTTATCCAAATCTCACTGCTAACTCTATCTCTGATGGCTGGATATATTAAAAACAAAAGTGAGTTGTTATAATATGACCTTGAAATTGCACAATTTTTTTATTAAAAAAGCATTATTTACTCGAATGGCAGCTGGGAGCCCAGAGTCTACTGCTACTTACAGTATTTTCCCAATACAAACAATTTTCTGTCCTAGAGAAAAAAACATGGATGAACCAGATATTGGAACAACCAATGAAACCACGTGGAATGACTGAAACAGAAAACTAGCTAAGGGATAAAGTTTTGTGCTATACTGCCTCGACAGAACTATAAGAGTACTTCCTTGGTGCTACTTGGGGAAGGATGAGACAGAACTAGAAGATTTTTCTTCAGCCTACATTTGTCCTAATTCCCTTTAGACTCAGATTCAGAAGGAGAAGAGGAGAAGGAAAGAACAGAGAGGAGTAGAGATAAGGGTGTGGCTACAAATTGCCAAAGGAATATACCAGAACAGTATGCATAAGCCAGAAGAAGGAAAGCCATTGGGGCGGGGGCACCAAAATACCATAGCATCCCTCCCCTACAATGGCCTCACTCTCTTACCTGACCTTCTCCTGGAAGAGGACATTTCCCCTTCTCATTTTTCCATTTGTGGTGAAAGCATTAGGGTCAGCTGCTTTAGAAAGTGGTGAGATTTTAAAAACCAACCAAGAAACCGAAAAAATCTGAGAGCTAATCAGCAAAGAGAAGCATTTAAAAGATAGTAGCAATGTGATTTGAGAGACATTTTGGTATGCAAAATATCTTGCCTGTAAATATTTCAAGTATTCATTTAGCAATTATTTACTGAGCATATGATATATGTCATGTACTGTCTACACAATGGGGAATAAGTAATGACCAAAACAGACAATGCTACATAGGGGATGTGGTAAAGGGAAAAAATAAAGTATGGAAAGAGGTAAAAACCAATGCAAAACAAGACTTGGAGAGGTGGTAAAGGGAAAAAATAAAACATGGAAAGAGATAAAAGTGAATGCAAAACAAGGCTTGGAGAGGTGGAAAGATCATTGAAATTTTTAAAAAGTGATCTAGGAAGGACTCAAAGGAAAATGGGTTTGGTGAGAGCACCAGACAGATATGTATGTGGAGGAAGAGTATTCCAAGCAGAGGAGAAAGCAAATGCAATGGCCTTGAGGCAGGAGCATAACTGATGTGTTCAGGGAGCAGAGTGAGAGGGGAAAATGATGTCAGGGAGGAAACAAGGGCTTATGGGTCCAGGAGTCATAGTAAGGATCTTGGTTTTCACTCTGGGTGAGTCATTGGAGAGTTTTGAGTAGAGGAGTGATTTGCTCTGATTTATTATTTAAATGATTTAGACTAGACCAAAGGGGTCAAGAGGGATTCCAGTTCAAAAGAAAGTTTAATAATCCAGTTGAGAAATGACAGAGGTTTATATCCAGGTATGGCAAATGTGTGGTGTGTCATGAGAAATTGTGGGTAGATTTTGAAAATGAGAACTATCAGGATTTGCTTAGAGGGTGGATGTAGGGAATGAGAGAAAGAGGAGTCAAGTATGACATCAAAGTTTTGGGTCTCAACAAATGGAAGAATGGAATTACCATAACTGAGGAAAACTGTGCAAGGTCAGGTTGGAGGGAGGGAGGTGGTATTTAAGCAATCATTTTAACGAGCTCATACAGAAAAAACTCCCAACCAACATGAACTCCCATTTAAAGAACATTTGTCTTCTGGTCGTAAACAAAATGGTCAAGCTCTGGACCAGCATTAACTATTTGCTCTTTTCCTCACCACTTTTCTCATACATGATGTTTTGCTGTTCATTAAAATGTTTCCTGAGTAGCTTTCGTGACCTAAGAAGCATCATATTGAATCAAAGAGAATCAGTTGTGCACTTGAGAAACCCCATCATATCAGCTTCACCCTCTTTCCAACAACCCAGAAGTGGATGTGCAGCCAAGGAATATGTGATTGGACGAGCCATCCAGATTACTTCCATGCCTTTAGTTAGGGAGTATGGCTATGATTATGTTCAAGGCTAGGGAGAGGAGGAAAAGAAAGGACCAGCCCATGTAAAATCCCAGACATCAGTTTCTATGCTGTTTTTGTCCTATCAATTCACTTTCCTGCCCAAAAAGGGTGGAGGGGGAGGAGCGGGTGTAGCTTAGTGGTTTGAGCGCCTGCTTCCCACAAACAAGGTCCTGGGTTCAACCTTGCTACTTCCTAAAAAAAATCAAACAAAAAAAAACACTTTCCTGCCATCTTGGACTCCCTGAATCCTTTACAATCTCCTCTCCTCCCTCCCTTTGATCAAAACTTGTTCTCAGAAGAACAAGATTTGATGACATTTCTTCCAATGGCCATCAATTTGTTTGCCTCATGATATCCATATGCTCTTGTTTTGGTCACTGCATCCTGATTCAGCAGGGTTGAACCCGGAATCCAGTCATGCCTGAAGTCAGCCCAACCCTCTGGACTTTTTATTCACATAAGTCATGTAAGTCCACAATTATCTTTTTTGATAAGTCAACTTACATTGGATTTCTTCCATTTACAATCAAAAGGTCTTAAGTATTTCACTCATTCTCACCCAGGTATAAATAACTGGTATTATTTAAGTATAGCCTCTTCCATTGCTGCTTATTTTAGCAGATGTTGGAGCCTTCAGCCAAAAGGAATAAAGCTCCTGAAATTTTAGGAGTTATGCACAGGTGGAAGCTACATTTGTGGACAAGGAACCTGTATAAGTGTCCTGTGGTGGCTATAGCAAATTACCCCAAACTTGGTGGCTTAAACAACAGAAATATTTTCTCTCACAGTCCAGGAGGCCAGAAATCCAATATCAGTTTCACTGTGCTGAAATCAAGGTGTTGGCAGGGTAGTGCTCTGTCCAAGTGCTCCAGGGAGAATCCGTTCCTTGCCTCTTCACCTTCTGGAGTCTGCCAGCATTCCTTGATGTGTGGTCACATCACTTCAATCTCTGTCTTTGGTCGCATTGCCATCTCCTCTTCTGTGTGTCTCAAATCTCCCTCTGCCTCTCCCTTATAAGGCCACTTGTGATTTAGTTAGGAGCCCCCTGGATAATCAAGGATAATTTCTCCATGTCAAGATCCTTAATGTAATCACATCCATAGTGTCTCTTTATCCTTACAAAGGAACATTGACAGGCTCTAGGGCTTGGGACCTGGTATCTTTGGGTGGTCTACTACAGAACATTCCAGAGTTCTTCAGATAAAACTACTAAGCTCCTCAAGGACAGAACCTGTGCCTTGTCCATCGTGGTATTTTCAGCATGCACCACAGTCTCTAGAAGGAGCACACTCACACAAATATTTTTAGGGATTTATGTTTACTTAAAACTGTACCCACTTTCCCACTCTCTACTTTTTAACCTATAAAAAGTGATAAATTAGTTCATTATTATTTACCAGCACTCTCTCCATGCATGTGGACTAATTATTTACCACTATGTCATTTAAAATAAAGAATAATAATAATAGCTACCATCAAGGCATTTAAAATAAATAATAATGATAATAGCTAGATTAAGCAAATATATTGTTTAAGGGGGAGGGGGATGAGCTAGAGGAATCAGCTCAGCTTAGTCACCTGCCCCAGCTCAACCAATCACTGTGGCTGGGGCTGGGCCCAATTCATGCATGCTCCCAGATGAAGGGGGGGCTGCTAAACAGATCCCCAAAGGCTCCAATTAAAAGAAAATTAATATTTATTAGGCACTTAAAATGTGCCAGGCACTACAATCAGTAAGCATTGTACCTGTAGGATTACTTTTTTAAAATATCTCTCCCCTCTCCTAGATAGTTCTCTCGTCTGTCTGTTCATTGTTTGCTTGCCTTCTATAGGAGATACCAGGAACTGAACCCAGGACCTACCACATGGGAGTGAGTGCCCAACAGCCTGAGCCACATCCACTCCCCACGGGCTGTGGCGTCTGCTGGCTTGTGGCATCTGCTCGTTTTAGTTGTCTGCTCGTTGTGGCAAGTGCGGCATCTGCTCATCTTCTTTAGGAGGCACTGGGACCCAAACCCAGGACCTCCCATTTGGTAGGCAGGTGCCCAACTGGTTGAGCCACATCTGCTTCCCTGTAGGATTACTTTAAATCCATACATCATCCCCAAGGATAAGGTGTTATTCTTACTTTATACATGAGAAAACTGAGGATTGAAGAGGTAACTTACCCAAAGTCTCGCCGCTAGCGAAAGAGGTACAGAGACTTAAACCTAGCACTTTGCATCCCTCTTGACCATTACACTGTGCTGTTGGCAGCAACATCTCAGCCCTCTCTTTGTCATCCAGTGTTTCCTTAGCTAGTAAACACCTGCAGTCCCTCTGGTCTTCAAATATTTGGCCTTGACTTTTTTTTAAATCAAATATAAGTAATTTTGAAGTGAGGGAAACAGAACTCTAGATGTCTAGTAAAGATGGACCCTTCTGTCCTTTAAGCAGAGAGCAACACGGAGTGGAGAGCTCAGAAGGGAGGGAAGAGGCCAAGAGAGGAGGAGGCCTCCCAGCAAAAGCAAGTCCCAGTTGGATATGGTCATCAGTGGTAAGAGGAGAAAAGTGATTTTCACTTTCTTATATAATTATTTGTTCAGCACATCCATTCTGGAGTTGAGTTAAGAATATTTATACTCAAGTCTGCACTGACATCAATAATATGGCTCAGATTCTGCAAGCCAAGCCAGCTTTAGTCTTCTTTTTACATTATATGTGCTCTCAGATTTCACAGCTACTTAAAATGGAATCTCCATACCCGTAACAGCACACATTTTGTGAACCAAAGAAGAGAAATTCAGGGCATCATAAGCAGCAAAAGAAAAGAGTAAATACAAGTGATTCCTTGTCCTCAGTTTTTTATCATAACACTGATGAAAATAATCCCTAATATTATATGTGAAGGAGCTATACTAAATTCTTATGGAAGTTTTCCTTCAATTGTTTTCCGTATTAACCTGTTCTGAATTGGTATTCCAGAGATAGTAGCATCTTTTATTAAAAGCTTATATTGAAGCATAAATATTATTCATGGTATATGCAGAGTAAGGTGATAAATGACGTCCCCAGAATTGCATGCAAATTAAATTAACATTAGGAGTGAAGTTCTTCTTTTTCAAAAGAATCCCACACAATCTACTGCTTGCCCCCTGCTGAGAGTGCTAATTTATTTTTTCTTAACTAGAAAACCATGAGAAGATCTTTCTTAAGATTGGGTTTCCTATTTATTAATTTCTTTCATTGATTCTAAGATACTTTAACAACAACCACGCTTCGATGGTTACAGTATTTTCAAGCTATTTAATGTAATGTCAGACAATATGTTTCAAAGTAGAAAGAGAATCCCTTTGGAGTGTTAGGCAGTTTGCCCTCCTGTGTAAGGCATCAAAATACAAACAGTAGCAATTATTTATCACAGCATTAGAAGTCCAGTGATTGAACAGAATTCATTGGTCAACAAGAGATATGGACATAATATATGTTCATTTTCCAAGCATTTTATTTAGAAGATAATTCAGGTGAACATGTTCAAGTAAACTATTTTGGTAGTTTTTTTAATGACTTTTCCCTCCAGCATAGGTACTCAAAAATTCAGGAAAACAAAAGCAATAACAACAACAATCACAACAGTGTCCTGCTTCTCAGAGGTATTTTATATTATGGCTAATGTGTAAAGAGACATGGGTTCAGTGACTTACCTGGGTAGCCATGCCCCTCGAATGGTCAATTGATAATCAATCACTATTTTCTTCCCTCCCAAACAGGCTCAGGTCAAGACTTCAATTTGCAAACTGCTTCTGTTCTAAAATTAATGTGTAGCTTGAATACTATCAAGGCAAGATAGCAAAGCTATACTACTAGTTATGTGATCTTGTGCAAATAGTTTAGTTTCTCTGAGCTTAATTCTTCATATACAAAACGGACATAATTTCTAATAGAAATTAAATAATAAGATAGTGAATGAAAAATATTTAATATACTACCTAGTGAACAGTAAATGTTAGGTGGAACACATGTTTTAAATTAATAATTAAATTCCTAGGGTAGTCCACAAAGGTCAATTTGAACCATTAAAGAAAATGGAAAAAATATATATAATGTGTTAATATCAAACTATGGAATCACGGACATCTGATAAGCTTTTTATCAAATTATAAATACATATAGAAAAGTACACAAGTCATTCGTGCATTACTCAATAAACTTTTAAAATATAAATACACCCACATAACCAATTCAAGAAATAGAACATTACCAGAATTCCAGAAGCCCTCTCCCTTGTTCTTGTCCCCAGTCACTACATCCTTCTCAAAGGTAGTCAGTATTCTGAAATCTAACACTATAGGTTAGTTTTTCCCCATTCTTTAACTTTATATAAATGGAATGTACAGTATGTATTCTTTTTTTTATGATTTATTTTATTTATTTATTTCTCTCCCCAGTATGTATTCTTGAGTCTGACTTATTTCTCTTCAACATTGTCTTAAGCATAATCCATGTTGCTGTGTGTCAGAGTTCATTTTTGTTCCTGTATAGTGTTCCATTGTACACATATACCACAATTTGTTTTTCCATTCTAATGTTGATGGATTCTTTTGCTATTAATGGATATTGCTACCATGAAGATTACTATTTTATGAAAAGCTAGAACAGGATGATGTGACTATGAAGATTCCCTATACATGATTTTCACTGCACACCTGTATGGATTTCTGCTGAGTGCATACTTAGGAATGGAATTTCTCAATCAAAGGGTATGCATAGGTTTAGCTTCAGCATATTTTGCCAAATTGCTTTCCAAGTGGTTGTACCATCCAGCAGCAGTGTATAGGAATCCCACATGCTTGCTCTGATAGTCTCTGTCTTTTAATTGGTGTATATAAGACCACTCACATTTAAAGTGAATATTGATATAGTTGAATTAATATCTACCGTGTTTATAACTATTTTGTATTTTTTGCCCCTTGTTGTCTCTTTTATTTTTTCTACTGTTTTTCTTCATTCTCTTATCTTAATTGAGCATTTTCTGTGATTCTATTTTCTCTCCTTTCTTCACGTATCAATTATACTTCTTTTTTTAAAAAAAATTAGTTGTTGCCTTGGGATTTGAAATATATATTTACAACTAATCTAAGCCCACTTTCAAATAGCATACTACTTCACAGGTACTGCAATACCTTAGAATATTTTCAATTCGTTCCTCCCATTCCTTTTAACATTGCTGTCATTCATTTCACATATCCATAAACTATAACCAACCAGTATAATATTTGTGATAGATTGAATTGTATACCCCAGTTAGGACATGTTCTTCGTCTTGATCCACATTCTGGTGGGGATGGACTCGTTGCAAATATGATCCTTTCAAGATGTTATTTCAGTTAAGGTGTGACCCAACTGAATCAGTGCGGTCTTTAATCTGGATTCTGGGAGTTTTTATAAACAGGGTGAAAGAGGAAGAGAGACGCTCCTTCTCTCCACAGGGAGCATCCAGTGGTCAGAAGTCAATGAAACCCTGAAGAGAAAGGAGAAAATATCTCCATGTACATTTCCATGTGAAGAAAAAGGAAAGGAACACCAAATATTTCCAGCCATCAGAAAATAACAACCCAGAGATGAAGCAAACCTTCTAGCCTCCAAAACCATGAGCCAACAAATTCCTGTTGAAAGGCCAAACCATTGCATGGTATTTATTTTAGCAGCTAGGAAACTAAAATAGTATGGCTATTAGTATTTCGAGCAAACTGTTATATGTTAGACCAGATAAGAATAGGAAAAATAAAAGATTTCATTTTACCTTTCATTTATTACTTCTCAAACACTATTCCTTTCATTATGTAGATACAAGATTTGGCCTATATAATTTTCCTTTTATCCAAAGAACTTCTTTTAACATTTCTTGCAAGCATATCTACTGGAAACAATTCCCTCCAATTTTTTTGTTTGTGAAAGTCATTCTCTCTCCTTCACATTCAAAGGATAATTTCACTAGACACAGAATTTTGGGTTAGTGGTTATTTTTCTTTCAACACTTTGAATGCTTTGTCCTACTCTCTTCTAGCTTTCATGGTTTAAGAGAAGTTCAATGTAATTCTTGTTCTTGTTGCTCTATAGGGGATACATTTAAAAAAAAAAAAAAAAGAAAGAAATTTTAAACCATAATCCTGAATAACTTGAAGGTCAAAAATTTTGTCATAAGGACTGAATCTATCAAATACAGAACTAAACCAAAAACTATGGGAAATATTATTGCAGAAAATAAAGGCTTTAAACTCTGGTACTTTAAAAATAACTATATAACAAGCAGAAAGTTGGAGGGGAGAGGGAATAAGTATAAATTCTATAATATCGGCATCTTTCTTGGTGAAGAAAAAAATATACCTATTTTGATAAATCACGATTTAATTATATAAAAATATAAAACAAACTACCAGAAGAGGCTGAAATATAAATGAAACTAACAACATTTGCAAGATGGAAGATAGGGAAAGAGCTAGAGAGTGCGTGAATTACTGATTTTCTTATTTTCTTTTATAAGGAATAGTACTATCTAAAGTTGCTAAATTGGAATCTCAGTGGAGCTGCAACTCCTACTCTACAGCTCAATGGACTCACCCAAGTCACCTGGTGAGGAGACGATGATGATGGACAACGGCCATCCCAAGGAATGGAGAGAGCCTGCAGCTGAAGGCAGGATAATCCCATCCACTGTATCCATGGGATATAAGCCCACTCTCACTTGGAGATGGAGTGGACATTACCATTCCAGTCCCCTCAGGATTGCGGGAAGAGCTATGGACTAGAGAGGACTTAATGGTATTCTGTTGTAGGCATATTGGGATTCAAGCAATGGAAGAAATTATAACAGTGAGGTGAAGCCAGTGGCCACTAGACGCTTTCGGGGCCGGGAGGGGAAGGCCAGTTGTAATACAGGGGCTTTTTCAGGACTTGGGGATTGTCCTGAGTGACGTTGTGGCCACGGATATAGGCCATTTTACATCAGCGTATACCATGCAGAACTGTGTGGGAAGAGTGTGGTCTACGATGTGAACTGTGGTCTATGCTTAGTGGCAAAGCCCCAGGATATGTATATCCATTGCAGGTGATGTGCCACACTAATGAAAGATGTTTATGTGAGATGTTATGGGAGGTATGGGAGGTGGAGATCATGGGAATCCCTGTAATTTTTGTGTAACATTTATGTAATCTAAGCATCTTTTAAAATATATATGAAAAAAAATAAAGTTGCTAAATTAAGAAATGGAAGATTAAGGATAATATTTAAAATTTATAAAGATAAGAAGAAGTTGTAAAATAGACGAAAATTGTTTAAAGTATAAGAAGGAAAACATACGCACATCAAAATTAAACAAAAATTCCGTGTAGCAAAAGGAAGACTATGAAGGAAGCATTGACAACTTAGCATAAAAGAAAGAATTAAGACACAATATGTCTGTAATATCAGTAAATATAAATGGCATGGATTTTCCTACTAAAAGAAAAAAGTTCATATTAAGTAAATTTTAAAAATTATATATTACACAGACACATCTAAAACAATGTGATTCAGAAAAGTTTCAAAAATGAAAATACACAAATACAGATGACACAAAGCTACCTATACAAAGCAGAAGCTAAATTATAATCTAGAAGGCTGTGCTAGATGCCTTATATACATTTTCTTTAATCTGCACAATAGTCCTACAATTCTCTGATGAGAAAATTAAACGTCGGAGGAATTAAATAACCTCTGTATAAATAAAAATTATACAGTGCTGTATGTCGGGAGTGTGCTTTATGTAAACAACACATTTAATTCTAAAAACAATCTGAGGTTTACTAGTCCCTTTTTACAGATGGAGAAACTGAAGCACAGAGAGGTTAAATAACTTATTCAAAGTGACATAATTGGTCATTGGAGGAGACAATTGATAATTGGAGGAGACAGGGTTCAAGCCCAGGTTTTCTAGCTGTAAAGCCTGATTGCCTAACAACCCCTATTCTGTCTTTACAATTTAAAAAATAATTTAAAATACACACTATTATATGCGTAGAACATTTCTCTGAAAGGATATACTAGAAATTACCAAAACTGTAGTTACTTTTAGGGGAGGGCCTGGAGGTGAGAAAGCTTTAACTTTTTATTTCAATCTCCTTTTTGTCAATTTATTAATTTTCTTTTGGGGAGTTTAAGATTTTAATTCATGTATTAGTAGATGCATTCAAAAAAGTACATGTAATATCCATGTATGTTTTGAAGCATAAAAATAAAGTGAATCCCTGTGATTCACCCAGTCTGAAAAACATAAGCATGACCAATATTATTACATCCAGGGCTCTCTTTTAACTTTCTAACCGTGTGAATGTCGTACTTTAAATTTTTTTTTCATTAAAAATTTTAGTTGGAGGTATTTGGATGGTACAACTGTACCATTTTTGTCTTTTCTAAATATTTTTGAAAGAACCAAAAAATAAAGTGGGGAGGTAGATGGAAATGCTACATCCTCAAAAGTGTAGTGGCTATGGGTCCCCATCACTCACAGGGTGACATCACAGGAGACACAGCAATAAACCCATGTGTACCTCACTTGAGACAATGTGAGACATTATTTGGAAATACATTGCAAGTTTATATAACAAGTTATTTTACAATCTCTCAAAGGGTAAGTGAATTCCAAGAGGAAAAAAGTGATTGTATGCAAGTACTTTGTTTAAAAATAATAAGTGTCTAAAAAATTACCTCTGTCTAGAGATTCTTATCGCTATTAAGGATAACATGAGAATTTGTCTGTGCAGGTACCATCAATGTTTGTCACTTCACTCTTTGTCTTTGCCAACATCACTTTTGGTTTTGTGGGTTTTTTTAATTTTTTTTTTAAAAAGCACCTGAAATCTTGAAATCCAACACTCTTTCCTACATGATGCTGGGACTAACAAACAAGTTATTAACCAGTGCTTCATAATAAGGTAAAGGACCATGAATGATAATTTCAGTGCACTGACAGTATTGTCAAAAGCTTTATTCTAATTCTGAACACACAGGCAGAATAAGCTGTGTTTTCAGTGCTTTTAGGTGTTCTTTTAAAAATCTTTTTTAATAATCTGGTATCATATGAAATCTCTAGCACTTAATGGAGAAGTTTCAATTATTGAGATAACTACTTGTATGAAATGTTTTTCACTAGCAAATTGTGTTCTAACAAAAATAGTTTTAATAAATTCAAGTTTCTTAGAAATACATTTTATATAATACATTCTTTTCAAGTGATGGTTTACATCTTTCACTGCAAACTGTTGAAGTGACAATTCAGGAAAATGAATGTGAAGGTGCTGTTTGAAATACTACAAAAAATCTTTGATCCTTCAGGCACAGATATGATTTTGGCAGAAGAATCTTAAAAGTATGAGATCACATGCCTTGTTCCTAAAGTAATCTGTACATTGTTACTTTAAAAAATATTTTAAATACATATAGGAGATCCTTGAAATAATTGATCATTGTAGTTCCAAATAAAGTAGTTATCATTGTTATTGGTTATATTATTATCATTATTACATAAACTCAATTTATTAAGTGTCTGTGATGAGCCAAGGCTGTGCCAGGTGCCTTATATACATTTTCTCTAATCTGCAAAATAGTCCTACAATTCTCTGATGAGGAAATGAAATGTCAGCGGAATTAAATAACCTGCCCAAAGTCCTACTGCTGGTAAATGACAGCACTGGCCTTTGAACCCAATTCTCTCTTTCTCTCTTTTTTAGATATGATTTTTTTAAATTAAAGAAGTTATAAGTTTCCAGGTCTCCTTTTAATGACCTATGCATCTCCCATCTGTGTAAAGATTAGTTTTTCATCTGGATTGGAAATCAGAGTAAAATGTAATTTTTATAACAATTTAAAGAGAAAATTATGGTTTCATCTCACCAGTTGACATTATTTTTTAAATGGGAGCAGCTGGTCAATTTGCAACAAACTGGCGTTATGTCTCTAGCAGTGCACCTTCCTTCTCCTCATACAGTATTTTTGATCCATTATCTACACACCTTTATGGTTAAACCAAATTTTATGAGGCATGTTCTAGTTTTCTAAGCTGCTAAAATGCAGATACCACGAAATGGGTCAGCTTTTAACAATGGGGATTTATTAATTTACGAGCTCACGGTTTTGAAGCTGAGAAAAAATGTCCAAATCAAGGCATCATGAGGCCATGCTTTCTTCCCAAAGACCAGCTGCCAGGAATTCTGGACTCTGTAACGTGGCAAGGCACATTGTGACACCTGCTGGTCTCTCCCTTCTCTTCCAAGTTTCCTTGTTTTCAGCTTCTTACCTCTGTGGCTTTCTCTCTGTATGAATTTCATTCATTTATAAAGGACTCCAGTTAAGAGGATTAAGACCCACCCTGAGTGATGTGGGTCACATCTTAAGATCCTTTTCACCAAAAGATCCTTACAATGAGTCCACATTCAGAGGAATGGATTAACTTTAAGAACATACCTTTCTGGGGTATATACAGCTTCAAACTACCGTAAGGTGCATTGGGGATGACCCAGAAGGCAGGATAACCAAGACATTTATTCAGCGATACACAGAGGAAAATAACTGGAAAGGTGAGAGAGAAAATTTCCTGTGGCCTAAGGCAACTTTATACTTATGCTCGGAAAATGGCCAATGAGCAAGAGACCTTGAAATTAAAGTTTTTTTGACCTTGTGTCACAGATGGGAAGCTGACTCTGAGATTAGCATGCAGGATGTTTCTTAGGATCAACACCTATGGAAGGAAGGAGACTGTAGGCAAAAGGAAGAGGTGGGCTGCAGGTCCAATAAAGGCCTCTTCTGAACCCATAGAGAGCTCTGTAGATGGAATGACCCTTCAGAGCTGCCCCAGGTGGAAGCAAAACTGCCCCAGGTGGAGGACTTTGTAACCCCTAATTGATCAATCATTGGATACAGGTTGTCTTGGGAAGAGGCAAGGAGGCAAGATATTGGATGAGGCAATTTTCATCAGCTAAAATCCCAAAGAGACCTGACAGCTGAAAGCCATCTTTCAGCAGTATTTCCAGCAACTGAATGTGTTGTGGGCGGCAGGACACATGCTCACCACACTTAACTTGGGACAGAATTCATTACTTGTATACAGCAGTGAAAGAGTCTCCCTTCCTTTTCAAAAAAATTTACATGTGGAAAAAGGTGACATGGTATAATGATGGCAATCAAAAGATATGTTCACATGAAAACTCTTGAACATGAAGGTAGAGCCTTGGGAGAGACCATATGGATTAGGATAAAAGGTAAAGAGAAACAGAAAGTATGTCACCATGGGAAAAGTCTGTAGAAATCCCCACCAATCACAGTTGAAATTTATTTCAGTAGGATATAGATATAAACTGAGTTAGACAACAAGGCACCCCCTAGAGATGTGCTATCCAATATGGTAGCTCCTAGACACATGAAACTGTTGAGCACTTGAAATGTGGCTGGTCTGAATTGAGATGTGCTATAGATATACACCAGATTTCAAAGATTTAGTATAAAAAATAATGGGAATTTTTTTATTATTTTATATTAATTGCCTATTGAAATAATAATATTTTAGGTAGTGGGGATAAATAAACTATATTAATAAAATTAATTTCACTTTTTACTTTTTAAAATGTGTATATTAGAAAATTTAAGTTATCTGTGTGGCTTATATTTGTTCTATTGAACAATGCTATTCTAGAGAGTCTCCATTTTGGGATTTTGGGAAAATAAAACCTCCGTAACTATCTCAGAATGCTTGGGGATGCTGAAAAGAGGTCTATATACATCTTTTGATTTGCCTGGAGTCAAAGAGTCCTGCTTGTGAAACAGCTTGAACCTCATCCAACCCTGGAATTCAGACAAAGGCTGGCATGCATGAAATACTTGTGGGCAGTTTAGTGGAAAACAGATTGCATTCATGGACCTGGGAACTCCTGAGACAGAGTAAACCCAGTAAGGGGAAGTAAAAATTCCGAATGGGTATCTGGAGGGGTCAGTGTGGGACTATGCTTGGATCCACAGGACCCAACAAAGTTTCCTCTTCCTCCAACCATTGAGAAGTTCAGGGTGTCAATATGTAAAGTTCATTGTCACTATTGCTGAGGAAAGCCCTCCTACAAGACCCCCAAAGAGGAATATGAAAAGCAGACAGCATAGACAAAACTGGCAGAAAAATTCCTGATGATTTCAGTCAAGTGTCGATGGCCAGGGCCATCTGAGGCTAGGAATGGTCATCAGGCAGCCCAGCAGAGCATCCTCAGGGATTGAAGCGCTGGGGTTCCAGGACAGCAAAGGGGAGAGAGGACTTGCTCTCCATATCCCCTTTAGAAATCTCACAGAGAGTCAAGAGAATTGAAAACCAGAGTTCCTCATTTTGGCAGGTTGGGATTATTAAACCCAAGGCCCTAAGGGACAAACTGCTGACCAGAACTCACTAAGAATCCCAAAACCCACACACAGCTCGGTGATGTCAGATCCACACACAAATGCAGACAAAAGATAAAAGCCATAAAGGATCTTTTCCTGACATCTCCCAGGATTCTTTTTAGAATAAAAGTCAGTTTTAGCAATTGTCCTAAATTATAGAGAGCTTTAGCATTCAGAAAACAGAAGGAAAACGGCTTCTGATGAAATCGTCCCTACTGTCATGCCACAAGGCTTTCACCTGCTCCTTCAGCATTTGTTTTAACAATGATGTCATGTTGATCAAATCTTTGAATGAAACAGAGTTTGGAGGGATGATTATTTCTATTCAACCGAACCAATATCCAAAACAGACTAAACAGCAGGCTAAATCTAAATGATGAAATTTATCATGCAAAAATGTAATGTCATGTCCTTGGTTTAAAACATGTTTAAATATAGGATGAGAAATACACGGCTCAAAATGCCTCATGAGTTTTCATTGACCAGAAGTTCACTATGAGTCAACTATATAAAGAGGCTGTCCAGGTTTCATTAATGACATCCAAATGAAAAGAGTTGATTGTCTCACTTAACTCCATGCTGGTCCAACCATACTTAGTGTATTAAGTTCAAATCAGGTACCACATTCCCCAGGGCTTCTGCCAAACTAGAGACTACTCAGAAGAAAATTACCAGGAGGATAAAAATGACCTTAAGTAATTTCACTGAAAAAAACTGGGAAGAATTCATCATTAAAACAAACAAACAAAAAAAAAAAAAGAAGAGGAAGATTTAACGGGCTACTGTGTAGAAAAAGGGATTTGGCTTGTTCTGAGCCAGTCCTGGCGGATAGATGATAAAGGCACACCAATCATTCTTAAAATATAAGAGGAACCTAGTAAGTATTGGAGCTATGCAAAGACAAGAGAACAGGCTCCAGTTTTGCAAAGAGCCCGCTCTGAAGTTGTTCATATTAACAGAGTTTGCCAGGGGTGGTAGAGAAAAGATTCATGTATTAGGTGGAGAATGTCTCCTGTGAAACTGAATTCTGTGATTCACCCATTCCTAACCTAAATCTTTGCCTGATACCACCAATGCTTACTTCTCACCCACTTTACCAGCCCATTTTTACTTCATTTTGCAGTCTTCTGTCTTCCTTGCCAATTAATAGAATCACAGAAACTTGGACTGAAAAGGGACCTGGGAAGCCCTGTGATGGAATCTGTCACTGTTTTAGTCTGAAGTTAGACATTGAAGTCCTAGCAATTGTGCTTTTATGCAGCCACATGGCCGATAAGGTAGATGTCATAAAGGTGCCCTAAAAATCTTCACTATTGTCTGAGCAGCACAATGAGTATTTCAATTAATTCTCTTTTTGACATTTTATTTTTCATATGAGCGGTAGTGAGGTCAACGGAAAGTAGAATCAAAGAGTAGCACAGTACACAGGCTGCTTCACAACTAAGGCCAAGTTCAAAATTCTCACATTAAACTGGTGTTACAAGCACAAAACTTATGTGAGAACTTTGTTATAAGAGTTTCAAGATATTCCCCACACTCTTCAAGGGTAAGGATATGATGAAAAAGTTCTCTCAGTGCATTTGGCAAAAATTGATTTCTAAAATTATGCAGTGTTACAAGGTCATCCAAGACATCTCTCCTTTCATCAAGCTAGATTCTTAGTTCCTTCCAATTCAGTGTTCATGTACAGAAGATAAACTTTGCTATTTCCTTTGGTGAATCATCTAGGATACCCTTGGACATAAAGTAGCTTCCTCCCTCATCTGGCTTTGAAGGTGAGGCTGCTTTCATCCAGCTGCATATACAATTTTCTAAAATAAAATCCTGGAGGTGGGTTCTTATTATATATGGAACAGTGACCCCAAGTGGATTTGCACAGCACTTGCCAGAGAAGTTCATCATTAGGGAGATCCTGCTGGACACATGAAGTCAAGCAGAGGTCAGTTGCATTCAGATAGGGTCATGCCTTACTGAATTAATCTAATCAAACGGTCCCACCTACAATAGGTCCACACCCACAGGAATGGACCAGTTTCATGAACATGATTTTCTGGGGGTATATATACAATCTCAAACTACCACAGTCACCCTTTCAAGTATACAATTCAGTGGTGTTAATTACATCCACAATGTGATGCTACCATCACCTCCAACCATTATCAAAACTTTTCCATCACCCTAAACAGAAACTCTATACCAATTAAGCATTAACTTCCCATTCCCCACCCGACCCCTGTTCCTGGTAACATGTATTCTAATTTCTAACTCTATTAATGTATATATTCTAATTATTTCATATAAGTGAGATCATATAATACTTGTCCTTTTATGTCTGGCTTAATTCACTCAGCATGATGTCTTCAAAGTTCACCCATGTTATAGCATGAATCAGAACATCATTCCTTTTTACAGCTGATAATATTTCATTATGTGTATATACCACATTTTGTCTGTTTGTCCTTTGATGGACACTTTGGATTCTTCCACTTTTTGGCAATTGTGAATAATGCCACTATGAACATCAGTTATGAAAATATTTGTTCAAGTCCCTGCTTTCAATTTTGGGGGGTATATACCTAGAAGTGGCATTGCCGGGTCATATGGTAATTCTATACTTAAATTTCTGAGGAACTGCCAAACTGTTTTCCACAGCAGATCCACCACTCTGTATTCCTACCAACAATGTGTAAGGGCTCCTTTTCTCCACATCCTCACTAATACTTGTTATTTTCCATATTTTTTTTCAAATAATAAGCAATCTAGTGGGTGTGAAATTGTGTCTTATTGTAGGTTTTTTGTTTGTTTGTTTATTTGTTTTTGTTAACAGGCAAGAATTATTTTATTCATAGCTACATGTAGAAGAAAGAGAACTCAGAACACTGATCTCAACTCAGGAAGATAGGGGGTTAATTAAGCTTTTTGTTTGTTGGCTTTTAATCAATTTCATTGAAACATATTCATAAACCATACAATTCATCTGAAGTGTATAATCAATAGTATTTGGTATAATCACAGAGTTATGCATTCATCACTTCAATCAATATTAGAGCATTTTCATTACTCCAAAAAACTGAAAAGAAAAAACAATAAAAACGAACAAATGAGCACCAAAAAAACCCTACCCCTTAGTAGTCACATCTCAATATCTCTATCCTCCCCCTGCCATACATAACTAACCTCTTTCCCACTCTGTAATTTATTTGTATTTACATGTTGCATGAATGGACTCAAACAATATGTAGTACTTTCTATCTAGTTTCTTTCACTTAACATGCTTCCTTTTTTTTTTTTTTACCATTGATGGAAGATTATTAATGTATTACTTTACACTACTGTCCGTAGTTCTTTTTTTTTTTCAAAGTTCTTACTGTGGTTTTCACTTGTTCTTCCTAGTGGCTAATGATGTAGAGTATCTTTTCATGTGCTTATTGATTTGGGCATTAATTTTAGCACCTTCTAATCAAATTACAGATTTGGCATCATCACCATCATACTGAACAGTGTTTTACAATGCATACCATATTCTCCACTGGTTATAAGCTACAGCTAACCTTGTTAATTATAACTTGTTAATTACAACACAACCTGGGGCCGGATGTGGCTCAAATGGTTGGGCATCTGTCTGCCATATGGAGGGACCTGGGTTTGATCCCCGGGACCTGCCGGTAAAATAAAAAAATATATATAGAAGGTGCATGGGCTGCCAGGCTCTGTGTGCCGGTGAGCCGCCAGGCCCCGGGAGCCATGCAGCAAGATGATGACATAAAAGGAGAGAGACAAGACGAGATGCTCCGAAAGCTCCGAAAACCAGGAGCCGAGGTGGCACAGATGGCTAGAACACCTCTCTTCTACATCGGAGGTCTTCAGGATCAAATCCTGGTGAAGACTGGAGGAGGAGGATGAGAAGAGATGAAACAGACACAGAGAATTGCCCAGCGAATGGGCACAAAAAACAGCAAATGGGGAAGGGGGCATTTAAAATGGATCAAATAAATAAATAAAT
>JAQZBX010021324.1:0-32374 GCA_029593785.1 Cabassous unicinctus
GGAAGCGAACCCGGGGCCTCTCGTATGGTAAACGGGTGCTCTATCCATTGCGCCACACCCGCTTCCTGCCGTGAGGTTGCTGCATCAGCCCACCGCACCGCTCAGGCCGGCGTGCCCTCACAAGGAGGCCTCGGGACGCGAACCCGGGCCTCCCATATGGTAAACGGGGGCTCTATCCACTGAGCCACACCCGCTTCCCTCCCTGCTCATTTTTAAGAGCACTGTTGCTCAGTCTTGGCCTCTGCCAGGAATCTGGGCTTGACCTTGCCACTGTAAAATCTATTTCTATGTAAGGAGTAACATTACAATAACTCTTTCTCTCTTCAAATTGTGTGCCTCTTATAGTTTCCAGGGACCTCGCTGGGTTTCTGGAAAGGCATCAGCAGGCACCTTGAATTTATGTTAACCTTAGGGAGCATGAGAGCTCAGGGAAATTGGTGGTCGGCAGGGGCCAGCGGGGAGTCTCAGGGTGATCTGGCTGCCCCAGCTCAGTGACATACATCACTTGGGAGATGTTCTCAACCTCAAGATGACATTTTCCCTCTTGAATGACTTCAAGGGGTTGTGAGAGGGCAGCAAGTGAATAAACACTTTGAGCTTTCTATTTTAAAAATGTGTAGTGATTATGAAAAAATCTATATTCCTTCATGTCTGTGGCTCACTCAACGCTCTTTTTGAGTCAGGTATAGAGGCAGTGGCTGTGTTGGGAAGAGCATAGGCTTTTTTTTTTTTAAGATTTATTTTCTTTCTTTCTTTCTCTCCCCCTGCCCCCATTGTTGTTTGTGCTCACTGTCTGCTCTTTGTATCTGTTCATTGTGCGCTCTCTGTTTCTGCTCATCTTCTTTTTAGGAGGCACCAGGAACTGAACCCGGGACCTCCCATGTGGGAGGGAAGTGCCCAATCGCTTGAGCCACATCTGCTGCCTGCTTGTTGTGTCTCTCGTTGTGTCTCCTCATTGTGTCATCTGGTTGCATCAGCCCATCACATCAGCTTGCTGTCTTGTTCATCTTCTTTAGGAGGCACTGGGAACCGAACCTGGGACCTCGCGTGTGGTAGGCAGGTGCCCAAATGCTTGAGCCACATCCATTTCCCAAGCAAAGGCTTTTGAGCCATCTAGGCTTAAGTTCAAAACCTAACTCTGTCACTTCCTAGCCACGTAAACTTGGGCAAACTATTTACCCTCTCTGAGCCTCAGTTTCCTTATCTGTGAAATAGGGACACCTTGCAGGGGGGAATATTGTAACTGGATTAAAGGCAAGGTAGAATAATTAGCTAGCACAATGCCTGGTATATGGTAAGTAGCCAATAGATGGTAGTTGTGGCTGCTGTTGCCCTTTTAAATAAAAACAATGATAGTAAAAGTAAAACTGAATGATTCGGGGAGGTATATTGATACCTTCCCTGATGCCAGGAAAGGAAATTAATGTCTTAGGCATATAGATATACCAAATACGGCAGTCAGTGTTGGCTGGCCATTCCTAACCCTCTTTCCTCCTTGTTTCTTCTCTACTGTGCGGAGGCCGGAAATGGTAGTCACTTTTCCAGCCTCCCTGGTGGCAAAAGATTGCCATAAGACACAGTTCTGGCCAAAAAGATATAAGTAAAGATCTTCTTTCCTGATAAAGACATGGCTAGTGCCACTTTTCCTCTCCTTCCTTCTTCCTGGGATGCCACAATGCTAGGAGCAAAGGCTCATCACTATGTTGCAGTCATGAAGTAATAAGCCAACATAGTAAGGATGTCAGAGGTAGAAAGAAAAAGAGCTTAGGCTTTTGTTGACATCACTGAGCTACTATACCAGCCCTGGGCTGCCAATTATCAGACTTCTTTGTTTTGTAAAAAATAAAATAAGAATAAAAATTTTTAAAAAATACCCTTCTATTTGTTTAAGTGACTCAGATGGATTTTCCGTTGCTTACCGCTGAAAACATTCTTTTTTTTTTTTTTGGTTTATGCAACTTTATTGAAGAAAAATAAATTAATTACTAGCAGAGCTATTAGTTGATCACTCATCCATTGACAACTTGCATCATTTATTCAGTGCTATATTAAATAGTTTATTGGAAGATAGATTAACTAATAGCTCCAAGCTTCCTAATAATTTAAATGAAAATTACAAAATGTTTGAGATCCTATCTTGGAATACAAAGGGTGTTCTCTGTAAAACGAGAACAGGTCATTCCTTTATTGGCATGCATAAAATACATCACACTTTCTGTTCTGCTGATGCTATAAATTCAATACCAGTTCTCCAGCCACATCAGTTATGAGCAAAAAGCATATCATGTAACCTCAAATCTCTAATAGTGGAAGGCTTAAAGAATGGATGCTGCTATACAGTAATGCTGCTTCCTTTGATGTGACAACTGAACATCCATCTCCCGCCTGCTCAGAGGACTTCTTCAGCATGTGAGAGCAGTGAGGAAGGGTTTTAGTCTCATAACCAAGTTCCATTGAAGACACTGGCCACATAATGCACATGCTCCATTTTTTAAAAATTCTGAATCTTGGGCAACTGTTCTCTTGTAACTACTTTACAGTTTCTAAAAGCAGTTATTGTCCAGAGCTGGAAGAACTTAAGTCTTCTCAGGTGAGCATGTGAATGAATGGAGGGAGGTAAAGAAAAAAAATAAATAAAAAAGATGAGCTCTGATGGGGTGCAGCTGGATAAGAAAATGAAAAAGGGAACAGTAATTTAAAGTTTATTCCAGCTATAATGCAGGTTATTCTGACTTCAAGGTAGCATCCATGGCATACTTCTGAGTCCATTCCCGAGGTCTTCTGTTGTACTTATTTCTGTCTGTTTTATAAACCCATGCAATCTCTAGCACTAGGGGGTTGCCTGGGTTCGGATCACATAACAATAAATAAATGGATTAAAGAACTTTAGAAATAGTTAAATCAGGAGACCACTGTGACCTTAGAATATTGAGACAAGTGCTGACATTGCTGTTAACATCTGGATGATAAATTCTTGTTGTAAATGCAACCTTAGGTGGTTTGAAGGGGTAGTCTGTAGGAAAATGAATTGTCAAAAAGAATACAGCGCCTTGATATGGGCTGTCATCAGGTCCCATAATTGTGGCTTGCCAGTGAAACATATCATCCCCAACTGGACCTGCAGAACATTGTGCTGGGGGGTCACAGGCCAAATCACTAAGTTCCTTAATCTGTCTCAGTGCCATAGTCTGTGCTTTTCGTCTGGATCCACACGATCTCGGGGTGCACTCAAAGGTCCGGCCAAAACTCTTGATTATCAGGGCACCGGTTCTGCCAGACACAGGCACAGAGGGCCTAGGGCCTCCCTCAAGCTGGGGCCTACCAGGCTCTACTGAAAATATTCTTATCTGATAAAGAGCTTTGTGATAACCTTCTGAAATACCTTGCTGACCTAGCAGAAAAATCTACAGTCGCTTTGACTTCCTAATCAACCTCTCATGACCATAAGCTTTGCAGGCATTAAGTAACCCTAAATATTTTAATGAAAATGAATATCTACATATTTATATATGTATGCATACACACATATATTTGTATAGTAGCTTATGAGACCTGAGAGGTTTGATTCAGATGCAATTCTTGACTTTTAGAATGCATATGTGCATCATAGTCACAGTGGAACTGTTTAAACTCACCCATGCTTGGGCTCCAACCCTGACGATTCCTGCTCCCTGCGTCTTAGATGAGGCCAGGACATCACAACTTTTTAAAGCTGCCAAGGTCCTGTGAGGCACGGTCCCAGGTGAGAGCTTCACAGAGCCTTCTTTCACAGGGAACTAAGTTCAGGACATCCTGTCTTCTAGGTAACTAACCCCTCCAAGAATCAGACTGGAAAGGTAGGTACAAGAGCCTTACAAGTAATTTGACATAGCTCTACTATTCTAATTCAACAGAATTATAACACATAATTACAAAAAGTTATGAGGCTCCATAAAACAGACTTTATATGCAATCCTCTCCTGTAAGTTGTACAGGCTTCCTCTATAATTTTGCATAGCACATGTTCTGGATAAATCAGCGTTCAGCCTGTGTGGGGACAAGAAATACCAGAATTGTCACATTATTACTTCATTTTAATAGCTCAGATGACCATGATAGAAACTTCAGTATGAGAGTATGAGGCCCATCAGCCAACCCGGCAAATAGGCAGGCTCAGGCACTTCTGATGACAAGGCAGGCAGCTGACTCCTTGCCTTTTGAAGTTTGCCAGAATGTGTTCAATCCCTTATGATATAAAGTGTCCACAGGATAAAAGCAGAATAATCCCCATTATTGACCCAGAATGTTTGCTCCGATATTTCTTAATTCTTTACATGATCAGAGTTATATACTTGCTTATATATCCTATATAATTTAAAATGAGATATTTATATATATGAATCAATATGCATGAGGTCTGGACATTTTGTTTGTTTGTTTGCTTGTTTTTGCTTTTTTGCCAGTAACAAAATGTTTGGTTTATGGGCCAGATCTGCTGGCTTGTCAATTAAGTTTCTATCTGAATATACTTCATCTCAGTTATTGCTAAGTATCTTAGGTTCATACAGGGAAAACTATGTTAGTTCCTTTATCAACCCACCTTTGAGAAATAAGTGTTGGTGTTCACATTATAATATCTGTTGATACAATTTACAGCAGCCCATTCTCATATTGCATCTTTAGTTTTCACTCATAATAACAATGGTGAATGAAAGCTTTAACAAGTTCTAACTATATACCAGACACTGTGCTATAATACTCTTTATGTGAATTATTTTATTTAATCTTACCACAACCCAATGAGGAAGGGTACTGTTATTGTGGCCATTTTACAGGTGAGTAAACTGAGTTAAGGAAGTTAAAACAGTCATCTGTGGTCACAGAGCCTGTAGCTGGTAGAACTAGGCTTTTTTTTTTTAGGAGTTACTAGGGATTGAACCCACGATGTCGTACATGGAAGGCAGGTGCTCAATCACTGAGCTACTTCCGCTCCCAATGAGAGTTGGGCTTTTCTGTTTTCTTTTTTGTTTTCTTAAGGAGGTACCAGGGATCGAAACTGGAACCTTGTACTTAGGAAGCAGGCACTCAACCTCTTGGGCTACATCTACTAGAACCAGGCTTTGAACTTACATATTCCTGATTCCAAAGTCCACTCTTCTAATCACCATGCTCTATTAGCACCATTTATCATCCACACTTATCAACCATAATTTTCTTTCCAATATGTTCACAAGAGTCTTTGTAACAATTATCCTATCATGACCCACTGTTAACAAGCCCTTCAGCCATATTTTGCTACAGCTTCATCTAAAAAATCCTTTTAAAACAGATATAGTTAGGACTTGAGTTATACCTTATTTCTGTTATTGTATTTCCAGAGATCCTGGTGTGATGGAGCAAACACAGGTTTTAGAGTTAAATTATTTGCTTATGTGGCCCAGGCTGGACATTTAATCTCTTTAAGCTACAGTTTGCATATTGATAAAGGGAAGGTATTGTTAATGCTAAGTTCCTGCTCCCCAGGGTTATACAGACGGCTAAACAAGCTAGTGCATGTGAGGTGAGAAGTGCATTTGAACCATGGTGTGACATGTAACATACATGTTAGCATTTTATAACTTTTTTTTCAACACAACTTTCCTGACTGCTTTCAAATTGGCCCTCAACCTTATGTAGTAATCTGACCCCATTCTCCAAGTTAGTTAGCTTTTCCATTCTTCACAATGACTATTTCACACCTGCTCTCATCTTAAACCCTCTACATCATCCCCACCCCAGTTTTCACTGATGACCATGCCTCACACATCATCAAGAAAATAGAAACAACCAAAAAGCTCTCCCTCATCGTGTTGCCACCTCAACAGCCCAAACGTGCTCCCTGACTTCTTTCTTATCACAAAGGACCCAGTGTCTCACTCTCCAGAGACCAACCATCCTCCAGCTCCCAGCTCCCCTCACCCTTCTCAGGGACTTTGTTCCTCTGAATTCCCTTCTCTCTTTTCAGCATCGTCCATTTCACTCTCTCTACCAGAGCATTACTGTCAGCGTGCAAGTACATTATTTTTATTTTATCCCTTAAATGTTTTATTTTGAAAGAATTTCAGTCTTACAGGACAGTTGCAAAAATAACACAAAACCCATATGGAGAACTCCAACATACTCCTCGCCCCCAGATACCAAGATCCAATTTTAGCACTTTAAAACATTTACTGAATCATTTTATCTATCCAGCTATCTGTCTGTCTATCTGTATCTATTTATCTATTAAGTTTCTAAACATATGAGAGTAGGTTATTTATATCATGCTTATTGAACACACAATACTTCCATGTACATTTCCTAAAAACAAGAATATTCACTTATGTAACCACCTTAAGTACAGTTATCAAGTTCAAGAAATTTAACACTGATATAAAGATTTCAGTTTATATTTTAATTTTTTCAGTTGTCCCAATAATATCTTTTTAGGCCTTTTCTCCTTTATTAGATCCAGTCCAGGATCATGTATTGCACTTCATTGTCATGTCTCTTTATTTTGCTCTTTTTTTTCAAAATTGTGGAAACATATATACAACATAAACTTTCCCATCTCAACCACTCCCAAGCACACCATTCAGTGGGATTAATTACATTCACAATGTTGTACTGCTCTCACCATCATCCAGTACCAAAGCTTTCCCTTCACCCCAAACAGAAACCCTACACACAAGCACAAACCCCATTCTCCTCCCTTCCCCCACCCCGGTAACCTCACACTGCTTTCTATCTCTTTGCCTTTGCGTATTCTAGTTATTTCATCTGAGTTGAATCATGCAATATCTGTCCCTTTGAGTCTAATTTATTTCATTCAACATGTCTTCAAGGCTCATCAATGTAGTGGCATGTATCAGCACTTCATTCCTTATCTTTGGGATGGAGAAATGTTTTCACTCACATAGCGAAGAGACAGAGCAAGGTCAGCTCTCCGAGTGGGCATCGGTCTCCCGTAGTCTTCGCAGGCAGTTCGTCTATGTACACCCCTCTTGTGCCATAATGGAAGGACACCGCTCCCTCCCCACTGGGAACAGATATAGCAGCTGGGGTGGGCCAGATACCATAAAACTTACATACTCAGTCTGGGAATGTTTACATGTGCCCAGGGCAGAAGGGGAAATTTATTGTGGACAGACCACTATCTGAGATGCCCCAAGAAGGGAGCCAGCCCATAATTATCATCCCATCCTAAAACTGGGCCAACGCATTTGGTAGCTAGAACAGGGTTTATTTGTGAGTACCAGGGAAAGGTGGCAGGCCACACCGGCTTCCACGGTACAGAATTCTAGGTTGATTCATTCTTCCTTAAAGGCTGAGTAATATTCCATTGTATGTATAAACCACATTTTATAAATGCATTCATCTACTGGGAGACATTTAGGTTGATTGCTTCAACCTTTTGACTATTTTGAATAATGCTGCTATGAACATTGGTGTACAAATATTACTAGTGTGCTCTTATACCTCCCATTTTTAAAAAAATAGAAAGAAAAATACTCCCTTCATTCCACATTTATACCCAGCTACCACCTCATTTCTCTGTCCTCCTTCACAGCAAAACTTCTGGAAATAGTTGCTTGTAGTCAGAGCCTTCCTTCCTCACCTAATGTTCTCTCCTCAGCTCTCGCTGAGTTCCTGCCTCCACTGTTCTTCATGTTGCAGAATCCAATGCATGTTCTCTGGCTTCATCATCCTTGACTTCTCAGCAGAAGTCGGCAGATCGACCACTCCCTCCTTTCAAAACACTTTCTTTTGCTTGTTCACACACTCCCCTGCTTCTCGATGATGTCTACCTTGCTGGGGGAAGGTAGAAGCCCCTTCTCAGGCTCCTTTGCCAAATTCGTTTCATTTTCCTGACCTCTAAATGTCAGTGGCCCAGGGTTCCTGCTCTGACCCTTGTCTTCCACACCGCACCTGCTCTCTAATCAGTCTCAACCAGTGTCGTGGCTTTAGATAGCATCGATTTCCAGTCACTCCCTCTGCTTTGAACCACTTATGCGGACTATTTGTCATTGCCACATGGATGTAAAGTGAACATCTCAAACATTTGGCCAGTCAAAATTCTTGATTCCCCCCCTTACCCAAAGTTCCTCTGCCAGTTTTCTCCATCTAAGTGGTACTATAATGTCACCACCAATTAGTACTATTAGATGGTACCACGTGCTCATGAAAATATTATAGGAATTAGCCTTGATCACTTTCTTTGCATCACACCTCACATCCACATCATCCAAATCCTCTCAGCTTTACTCTGAAGCACATCCTCAATCTACCTATTTCTCTCCATCCCTCTGCTAAGACCCTCTGATAAAATCCATCATCACCTTTCATGTGGAATACTTCAATATGCTCCAAACTGGTCTCATTGCTTCACTCTTGCCTCCCTTAAAAACACAATAAATGGGAGAAAGGAAAGCTCTTCCTTACAGTTGAATTCCAAGTAAGAAATATAGAAACAGTAATGGATTTAAAAATCCCTCAATGTATAATAAAACTTGTGGGTAAAAGTTGAATGAGCAACAGGATATTTACATAGTCTCAAAGAAATTCCCCACAAATTACCTGTTAATTACCAGGGGGAAAATAGTAGCTTTACAGAGAAAAGACCTGGGGGACATCACCTTTAACCAAGTGATCAGAGCTAGTATCATGAGTATTGGGAAAAGCCCAATTATATGCCTCTTGGTATAATGCACAGAGATGGAAAAAACAATACTTCTGTGATATTCCTGACAAAAACATACAACTTGGATCTAATCAAGAGGAAAAATCAGGCAAGCCCAAATTGAGGGACATTCTACAAAACAACTGGCCTGTTCTACTCAAAAATGTAAAGGTCAAGAAAGACAAAGAGCCTGAGGGGCTATTCCAGATTGAAGGAGCCTAAAGACACATTGACAAATACATGTAATATGTGAGCCTGGATTAGAACTGGACCTGGAAAAAATAGCTATAAAGGACATTTTGGGGACAATTGATGAAATTACAATGTGAACTATAGATCAGAATAATAAGAATGTATAAATGTAAAATTTCCTGAATTTTGATGTATATTGCAGTTGTGTTAGGAGAATGCCTTTGTTCTTAGGAAATAGACTATTGAAGTATTTCTTGGTAAAAGGGAATGATGTCTCTATTTTATTCTCAAATGACTTGGTGAAATATGCATATATATAAGAATATACATTTATAGAGAGAGAGATAATAGTAAACAGATGGGGCATTAAAATGTAAGCAACTGTAAGTCTGGGTAAAATGTATATAAAAGCTCCTTATGCTGTTGTTGAATTTTCTGTACATTTAAGATCACATCAAAATGAAGAGTTTACGAAATGCTATATCCATCTGATCATATCATTTTTCATGCTTCAGCCCCTCCAATAGCTTCCAGCCATATTTATAATACAATTCAAATCCTTTCCATGGTTTACATACTCTACATGATCTGCCCCATGTCCGCCTTACAGATCTCAAGTCATTTCACTCTTTCTCATCTACCCTGCTCAAGCCATGCCAGATGTCCTTCTGTTCCTGAAATGTGCCAATCTCATTCTCTCATCTTAGGGCCTGGAAGCTGTTTCTCTACCTGGAATGCTCTTCCTCTCAACTTTGCAAACTTGGCTCTTCTTTGACATTCAGATATCAGCCTCAAGGTCACCTCCTCAAGGAAGCCTTCCCTGACCACCCAGGCACTCTATCTTGTCCTGCCCTATATTAACTCTCTACAGAACACTTACCACTGTACATTTTCCTAATGTCCTTATTTGTTTATTACCTTATGCCCCCACTGGACTGTAGACCATGAAAGCAGGATTTTTTCATCTTCAAGGATGTATTCTTAGTGTCTGAAATAGTACTGGCTTACAGTATATGCTCAGTAAATAGTTGCTGAATGAAACTGGGTGTTTATTATATATTTTGATAATACTAAGTATTATTTCCATATTGAAATAAATCTCATAGTAATAGAAAGAAGTCCCCTCTCACCAGTCATGTATATCCTTTCCTATATAACTCCAGGATTATTAATACTGGGATCATTCTGGTTATATTCAGAACACTAGATATATTGTTTCAGTTCCTTTTTTTCTAGGGAGACAAAGATGATTAAGCCCCTTCCCCACTGAGACACTTGGGGACCAAGGCAATTACTAAGAGGATAATGGGCATTATGTGCTCCTACACTTTCCAGAAACGATGTCTGTATTGCACATAAATAGCAGGCCTTTGGTTTACAGTGATTATTTTTATCCTCATTGTTTTGACTCTGCTGATGAAATATCTTCATATGCCAATTTCTAAGAGCCAGATAATAGCAATAGTTGTCATAAGTTGGGGACCGGGAGAGAAGTTTGATCCTGCTGTCTTCTGCCAACTCCGAGTGGGGTCTCAGATTTGTCATTTGAGTTCTGTGGCAGCTGCTTCCCTTTGAATTTAGAGTGGCTCTTTCAACTTTGTGAATGGAGCATGGGGCCTGCTGAATCAGAAAGCTGGGCCTCCTTCCCGCTGGTAACAGATCTCCACAATTTCCTGCATTAGTCGCATTCATGAGCGGCTGTGAAGCTCTAAGGACAACGTGTTGTAAAAGAGACACTTGATCTGATGTGTAAAATTCCTACCTGTCCTCAACTTTCATTGGCTTCAGGAGGCCTGTCAATAGGACTGCCCTTCAAGATCGTCCCCAAATGCTCAGGAATATTGAGCCTCCCTGATAGCCCCCATAAAGGCAGCTACCCCGGAGAGAATGGGAGAAGAGTGTGCTGACATAAAAAACAAGTCACTCCTAGGCCTGTGATTCCCAGGAGGTTGGGCCTACTTGCTGCAGATTTGCAGGAACAGATGTGCTGGGTAAGAGGATACCACTCCCAGGCACCACGGGGCAGATGGATTAATTACACCACCTAATGAAAAGCAATGATTCACTGTGGCCCAAGGGAAGGAAGGTTAAAGGCATAAAAAAGATATACGAACTTGGACACGCTCACGCAGAGATGTGCAGATGGAGAAAGAACAGCATGGTCCAGGTGAGAAGATGCTCTTGCATCTCTCCTCAGGACTCCAAGAGGACCCTGCCCCCCCACACACACACACACATCACCATCGGGAGCCACCATCGGGAGCCCGGGTGACCAGCAGGCTCAAATTACCAGCCCTAGCTGTCGTCATTACAAATGGAGCAAATCTGCATTGAAACAATGGAATAGAAATGGACTGAAGAGGATACAGTGTGGCAGTATCTTGTTTCCTGGTAATTACCATCTGGGTGACCTTAGGCATTTCAATTAACCTCCTGAACCTCAACCATCTCTTCTATAAAATGAAAGTAATAGTAGTACCCACCTCCAAGGTTAACTTGAGGGTTAAATGTTAATATATATAAAAACCCTTAGCACCATGCCTGACACAGGATAAGCCTCGAGTAAATTTTAGGTATTGTATTAGTTTTTTATTGCTGATGAAACAAATTACCACAAACTTAGTGGCTGTGACAGTTTGAAGCTTTTTTTGTGTGAATGCCAGAAAAGACTGTGTCCTGAGAGCTAATCTGTTCCTGTGCATGTCAACAGATTTTAGATGGGAACTCTTGATTAAATCGCTTCAGGTAAGGGCCTTTGATTAGATTGCATGTCCCAGAGTAAGTCTTAATCCTCTTACTGGAGTCCTTTATAAACAGAGGACTAAAAGCAGCAGACACAGGAAAAATGCTGCTGAGACCGAGAAACCCCAAGAGGCTAAGAGAGAAGTCCCAGAGGCTGGAGGTTGGAATCAGTGGAACACAGAGGCACAGAAAAGGCCCCTGAGAGGCTGAAAGACACGAGGGCTAGAGAAGACGGGAAGACACAAGCCATCTGCCTGATCACCCACAGCTGAGCTTGGGGAGAAAGTAAGCCTGGAGGAAAAGGCAGAGGCTGGCAGGACCACATTATGCCCTGCCACGTGCCTGATCACCCACAGCGGCAACTTGGTGAGACAGCATCTCTTGATGATGCCTTGATTTGGACATTTCCACAGCCTCAGAACTATAAGCTTTTAACCTAATAAATTCCCATGGTAAAAGCCAACCCATTTCTGGTAGATTGCTCCCAGCAGCTTTTAGCAAACTTAAAACAGTGGTTTAAAACATACATTTATTATCTTACAGTTCTGGAGGTCAGAAGTCCAAAATGAGGCCAAAGGGCCTAAAATCAAATTGTTGGCAAGGCTGGAGACTTCTAGAGCCTCCAGGAAGAGAATCCATTTCTTTGCCCTTTCCGGTTTCTAGAAGTTGCCCTCATTCCTTGGTTTGTGGCCATATTACTGCAGTCTCTGCTCTGTCATCAAATCGCCTTGTCCTAACGTTGACCCTTCTGCCTCCCTCTTATAAGGACCCTTGTGATCACACCTCAAGGTGATTAGCTTAATCACATCTGCAAAGTCCCTTTTACCATGTAAAGAAACATGTTCATAGGTTCTGGGGATTAGGATGTGAACATCTTTGGGGGGGACCATTCTTCTGTCTACCACATATATAATTTATATTTTCATTTAGTAATAATATACCTAAATCATCTCAAATGTTCTCATTTGCATCTCTGCTGCTTTAATAAAACTCACATACTTTCTATGACTTATATAACCCTACATGACCTGGCCCATGCTTGCCTCTCAGGATTTACCCTGAATCACTTTCTCATCCACCCTGCTCCAACCACTCCAGATGTTGGTCTGTCTGTCTGAAATATGCCAAGCTCTTTCTCATCCTAGGGCCTTTCTGTAGATTAGAAAACAGACCCATATGCCATATTTATTTGCACAGCAAGGAGTATTATTGTGACTATAATGAAGCCAGAACTCCAAGTATAGGATGCAAGAGCATATATTTATGAAAGGAAATAGACATCCTTAATGTAGCCCACCTTGGAGCTTAGTGCTGCAAGTGGGAAATCAATTCTGTAGTTGACATACCATTACCCAGCATGATTCTTAGGATCTCTTGGATATAAAGAGAACTATATTTGGATAAGCAGCTGGTTAACCCTATTTTGCCAATGAGAAAACTGAGTTTTACAGAAGTTAACCTTGCCTGAAAGAGCTCATAACTGGTGGAGTTGCAACTGGAACCCAGATCTGACTCCATGAGTTCTTCTCTTTAATTATTGCCCTATACTTGCAGGAATATTTTCTACATCAGTGTCTTCCATCTGTGTTAGGGGCTATTAGATCCAATTCTGCTCATGGTAAGAGCTTTCAAGACCAGGAGTGGCCAATCAGGAAGGCTACACTGAAAGGATATACTTATCCCACAGAAGCTGATTAAACACAGCTTGCTTCCCCAGAAGAATGCCTTAGGGGACAGCATGGCCCACTCATGTCCCCCCAGTTCCCTTGGCCCACCTGGCAATGGACCCACTCTCTGAAAACCCAAGCCCCTTGCCTTTCAGCAGCCCCAGGGCTGTGCCCCAACTTTCCACCTATGGCTCCTTCCCCTCTCTTTTCTCTCCACATCCCTTGGCACACACTTTCTCTTCTTTTACCAAGGATCTCCTAGTACCAGCCGTAGTTTCCACTTAAAGTTTAAGTCTTGGTATCACCCAGGAGCTTATTAGAAATGCTGCAGAATCTCAAGTCCTACCAGACCTACTGAATCTGAACTTGAATTTTAAAAATATCCTCACTCAAATGATCCATAAGCACATTTAGGTTTGAGGACCACTGATTTTACCCATTTCTTGACAAAGGATCCACCAATTTCAAAGTTAATAAATTAAGCCCATCGTATATGTCACTGATTTTCCAGTACATGCACAATCAGAACATCTGTACCAAACAGGCCAAATCAGCATTCTTAACAACTCCACCTAGCCTATGCTTAGTGCCCTATGAGCCCAGTCTTTCAGCCCAGAAGCAATTAATTGGCTTTTATAGACCAAGTGAAATAGAATGTTATTCACATGTCAATTGATATGAGCTCCAGTCACAGCATCTCGTTGTTATTATAGACTGTCATGTCAAAAATGGATATGAGTTCAGTTCACCATCCTAGGATAGGGGAGTATGGTGGTTTCCATTTAGGAAATAGACACAGCAAGCAGGGAGTTAGATCATAGGCTCCACCTGCCTGGTTCTCGTGTTTTCTTGTTAATGGTGCCTAATTTTGTGCAGCCTTTGAAGTTTAATGGCCAATAGAATAATAAATTTTAAACCAAAGTTAAAATAATTTGTATCTGCTGCATGAAGACACTTCCAGAAAGGTTAAATGTATGCTTCCAGACTGCAGAGTGCACACGTTTCTAAATCCTAAACCTGTACCCAGCCTAGAAATAGAGTAACAATAACAATAGAAAAAACAATGACTGAACTCGCACCCCATCTTCCAGGAGCTCAAACTGCTTTTCAACATTACCAGACATTAAGAGTCAGGTATTATCTCCAGTCTCACCTTCCAGAAAATAAGCCCAGGCCAATGATACGGTGATCATGCTTGAGCCTCAGTGAGATTTCCACCAGGCCAGCTCTTTCTCATTAAGTTTGGGCTCATGGCAATAGGCTAAAAATACGAATAACTTCAGTCAAGTGCACCCACATCAGAGATTTTACGTTGAAAAAGTCATTTTCAGAAAAGGGATGTGCTGAAAGGTCAGATGGAAATTTCCCCTTTCCCACCCCACCTGCTCAAAAAGTGAATAGGTGCCCCTAGGGTTGGGTGCCTCAAAAATGTGGCTGTGGGCAACAGTGTTCACTTCTGTCTAATGCATAGAAACTGGTTTAAGAAGAAACATGAAAATAAGTGCAGGGATTCATGGGGGTGGGAGTTAGGTGATTTTCCACCATCTGATGTCAAGTACAGAGGATGGAATTTATTTCCTATATAAACCTCAAGTTAGCTGTCTAAAATAGAAAATAAAAATTGCTGAACTGACTCTCCGGCCCTACTTGATTTTTCTGTTCTTTTTGTTTGCTTTGCCTATTTAAATTAACCTCTCACCACTCAGAAAAAGTGATAAGAAAAATTAGGCAATATCTTCTCCCTTTACCACAGTTGCTAACAAACAGAAAGTCCAAATTTTTCCAATACTCGTCCGTTTTTCCTCAGTAATTTTGACTCTGTTAATAAAACTTAGGCAATAAAATTGTACTTCGAGGTAAATATTAAACTAAACCGACCCACCAGTGGGGTAACCAATCCTTTCCAGGAAATGAAGTGAATAATTAGAAAAACTTAAAATATTTTCCACTGCCCATGGGTCCCTGCTTTCTCTTCCTTCTTTCTTGTTTAATTTCCTCACACACAGTAGTTTTTAATGATGCTAGTCCTTAATGAGGAGCCTTATCACTTGCCCTGAAATAATTGACCAGGTAAAGTGAGTTCTCAGTGTTAATTCTGCCTCTTGGAACTTTGCTGTTATCTCTTTCGTTCTTTCTATTCTGTCTTTCAAAGAAGTTGGCTGAATAGCTCAAATTTAGTAGGTTAATATAAAGCAATAAGAATATGTGTTCACATTATTTCATTCTGCCATCTTGATGAAAATCCTATCCAATAAATGTTTTCAAATGGCTGTGTGTCTATAATTTAACATGAAAAATGTGAACTATAAGATTAAGCCAAATGAGTTCTACAGGGGAAAAAAGCATCAGCTTATTCAGAGTAGTTTGTTCTATTTCTTGTTCCGGCTGAACATTCCTTGCCTTCCCTCCTCCTCCTCCTTTTCCTCCATTTTTCCATCTCCATTGGATGTAAATTAGCTCCAAATGGTTGAAAAGACAGACTTAGGTATTATTTTTGTAACTTTACACTAACCCAACAATGCCATTTCTGTCATTTCCACAGAGCGCTCGGTACTCTGATCAATTGTAGCTCTCCTGCCCTAAGAACCGGCACCAAACAACATTTCCATTGAGCCTCTGATAAACAGAGCACCAAGGCTCCAGCAGAAACCAAAAAAGCAGCAAAAAGGCAAAACTTCCTTTTTTTCTCACTGATTTCATGCTGGTCTAACAGTAAAGAACAGATAGAAGTTGCATGGAGAAATTGGCTATCAACAAATGGCTGATTCTTTGAGACGGATCTGAGTTTTCCACTTGAGGGCTTTTATAGCCTCGGAATATAATGCAATACCTCAAAGCATCCTATGCAGTGGCCTATATTTTCAAAGAAGACCATCTTCGAAGAGCTTTACCTTTCCAAATAAAGCTGAGGCTAGAGGTCCATGAGGGTCGGTCGCTGCACTCTGAAAGGACATTTCCAAGGTATATCAGGAAAGACATTTAAAATAGCCGCGAGAACATCAAGAATCCCTCTTGCGGTTTCAGAATAATGAAATGTCAGAAACTGCAATGTCATGTAATTTGGAGGCCAGGAAGCTCCAACCATAGACACCAACACATTTTCAAAATAATCTGACCGTCAAAAGCAAACTTTTGGTGGATCCAGTCTTGAGCACTACTTTTTCCATAACTCAACCTGAAATTATTTTTCATTTGATGCCACTCTTCAAAGAAGAGGAGTCTGGGATTTAAAACATTTACATTTCAAGCTCTGCTTAAAAACAAAACCACACACCTGGCAAATACATATAATCAAAGAAAATTCAAAGCTCGAGCCATGTCTATTGGTATAATCTTTTCCTTCTTTACCTGTTTCTGGGTGCCAGGCCTTAGTGCTTATTACCAAAGGCACACGTGGAGAAGAGAGATTCTTGCCTCCATGCAGGGGGGGATAGGGACACAGCCCAAGGCCACGGAAACAAAAGATGCAAAGAAAAGGCAAACTGGAAAGACAAATCCCCAATCTTCTAGCTATGGTCATACTCAACATCCAGCTCTTATTTTTAGCACAGGGCTTTAAATAATAATTAAACCCACATTCCTGCAGGTAAATAACCAGAACCCCTTCAGTCAGGTTAAATCAGACCAAGTTTCTTCATGAAGCCAATGTTATTGATTGCTGTTTTTCTCTAGTACATGTTCTCCCATCCCCGTCCAAGTCTTTCTACTTCTTCTTTGCTTCACTCTTTTTTCTATTCCAAGGCCAACATTATCACCCTAACTTTGAATTATTGCAGTATTGTCCTAGTTGCCTGTCTGCCTCTGGTGGCTTTTCTCATCTAATCCTTTCCTCGATTGAGTTCTCATCATTGAGTTCTTTCCCTAAAATTCCATTTTTTCATCACGTTGCTTCTTTGCTTAAGAAACAGCAGACACTTTCTGTTGTCCACCCTCTTCAGTTTAGTGTTCAGGAGCCCTCCACCATCCAGCTGTGCCCTCACCTCTAAAGCATCGTTTCCCACAGCTCCATTTGATAGACAGCCTCCCTCCAATATACTGTAAGGATATTCTTCTATTCTAAGTCTATCACGGTAAGATTCGGAATGGTCACCTCTGGTGGGAAGGAGGGGAAGAGGACACCCGAATCACCGGAAAGGGGTTGAGCTGGTAACTGGAGCTGGGAAAAAGCAGCCATTTCTTGGACTTAAAAACCACCAGACTCTTTGCATTGCAAATGAGCTGAGGGTCAAGAGACCTGTGAGACTGGAAATAGGAATCTAGTGAGGTGTTCTGTATGGGCAAAGCTTGGAAGCAGAGCTTTCAACTGGGTAGGGCAGGGACGAGGCTTGAGGCACATGTATCCATGCCCACGGGCTCCAGGAAAGACAGATCTGATGTTAGCTCACTGCCAGCCCAGAATCACAGGGACAGAAGCCGAACATCCCCACCATAAACTATAAGTGATAAGCTTCAGGTAAATGTCTTCAAATGCACCTCAGGTATCATGACCTAGGGGAAGCCTTCTCTGACCTTATACCCTGTCTCTGTGACCTCCTCTGGGCTCCCTTAGCGTCCTGTGGCTGTTTAAATCACAGTTCTTAGCTCGTGTAAGGAAGTTCTTGGTTTCCTAGCCTGTCTCCTCCACTACTGTGAGAGCTTGTTAACAATGCCTGTGTTAGAGATTGAACTGTGCCCCCCAAAAGACGTGTTCAAGACCCAGCGCCGGTCCAGAGAATGTGACCTTACTTTGAAATAGGGTCTTTGAAGATGTTATTAGTTTAGATGAGGGCAAAAGAGATTAGGGTGGGCCCTATCCCAATGTGACTTTTGTCCTTACAAAAGGGGAGAATTGGACGCAGACAGAGGGGAGAGTGGCATGATTGCCAGCAAGCCACTGCCAGAAGCCAAGCGAGAGGCATGGAACAGATTCTCCCCACAGGCTTCAGAGGAAACATGGCCCTGCTGACACCTTGATTTCAGACTTCTAGCCTCTGAATTTCTGTTGTTTTAAGCCACGCAGTCTGTGGTACTTTGTTATGGCAGCCCTAGGAAACTAAGAGCAGCACTGAAAGGAAAAAGGCAGGGCAAGAGTAGGGTGGACTGGAAGCTTCTGGCGAACAAGGGCTCTGTTTTACACAACTTTCCTCTGCCAAGCCCATCTCTGGACAGCACATAAAGCAGGGCCGCAATAGGTTCATGCTGAGTGGTCAGTGACTGATAAGCCAATGCCATTTTTCATATGCTAGTGTCCCTTGCATTTCTTTTTCAGATTAAATGTGAATGCCCAACAATGTGATTACTATAACTCTAAGAGCTTCACTTTCAAAACGAATGGTTAAATTACACCAATCAAATTTTCACATGTGCAGCTTTAGTGCAGCTCTCTTGATAGGTGGATATATTTTAACATTCTGTATCACGGTGCACATAGCTTTGGAGCATTTTCAAGGTTGTCCGTGACTTGACTTGCAGATGGGGCTCTGGCAGCCCTGTGACAGTTCTTCGAGTTGGATGTATTGCCAGTGAGAGAGGGGTCTTGCTGTTGTCTGTTTTGTGTACACAGTTTCTCTGTGATGCTCAGCCTTAGTCTGCCGTTTGGGGAAATCTGGCCCGCAGGGTCCGACTTCAAAAACGGACGAAAAGAGAATTCCCATTCCTGGTTTCCACTTTGGCCTTAACTAGCTCCTATCGTGCTCCATATGGCAGGGCATATGTTTCCTGCTGCACAAATTTAAAACATCTGAAAATAATACTTTTCTGATCAAGCAGCCATTAGGGATGAGGCAGTGTTTTCTGAGCGAAAGCTTGAGTCAGTGGTGAACCTAAGAGGCAGCAGCCACGGCCACTCACCCCAGCTCACCTCAAATCCAAGAACAACTTCCAGGGCTGTGGGCTGGAAAGGGTAGGTAGAGTGGCAACAGCCTCTTCAGCCACCCCCCACCCCACAGCTCTCCCCACAGGCTCATAGACACCTTTCACTTCCCAGAGTATGAGCTTCAGAATACAGAAGAGCAAAACACACATATTAAAAAAGCAGTATGAAAATGGGCATATTTTAATAGATCAATTTGGGGGATCTTACCTGTATGCATTGTTGTTTTAAAAACAAAGCAGTTTCTAGGCCCTGGAGAGACTCATGTACTCACGGAAGGAAAGGTGGAGTCCCCTCTGTTAATTACACTGGATTGGGTGGCATCAGGCCTGGCTGGAGCCAGGGAAAGAGTCCAGATGAGGAAATGCTACCATTTTGCTGCTGGTGTGGTCGTGTATCTGAGATTCAGGAAGGGGAGTTGATTCACAAGGATATTGAGAGCCTCAGATGGGGAAAAATTAGATGTTTGGAGACTTCATAACTTTTGGGTTGTGAAAGGGTAAAACACAGAGAATAAGCTGATAAAGCCCAAGATGGCCTGATTGATAATGGACGCTGAGCCAGGGCAGCTTCAAGCAGCACCCCATGGCAGGGTGGGGTGGGGGCAGCCTCCTCAGGGAATTCCCCAGGGCAACGCTCAGCATGCAGCCATCCTCCAAAAGCAGTTTCGAAGGGGCCACAAGAGCTGCCGAGGATCCTGACTGGGAAAAAAAAAGGGAAAGAAAGAAGAGAGCTTAGCAATCAAGGTGCTGCACAACCGTACCTTGCCCACCTCCTCCCGCACAGCTCCAAACCAGTCGCCTTTCCCTGACAAGCCGTGCAATTTTCCACTGCCTTCATCTGACCCACCACATGCCCAGGAGAGTCTCTCTCCCATCTCTACCTCTCCACGCCTTGGGCATCCTTTCTAGATGCCTTTGGTCACAGTTACTCTCTCTTCTCAGCTCCCTCATCACTCAGCTGGTGTCACTTGTTTTAGAGTGATTTGCATAAATGCCTTTTCTCCTTGAAGATGGGATTTTTGACCCCTGAAGACTTCATTTCTTTATTACGACACAGTGCCTGCACGTTCCTCTGTGCAGGCGCTGTGTCAGGCACTGGAATTTGAGTGATGAACAAGAGAGGTAAAATCCCCCTCTTCGTACAGCTTACATTTGAGACTTGGGACCTGAAATGTGATCCTGGGATCAGCAGCATCGGTGTCCCCTACCAGCTGGTTAGAAATGTAGGATCTCAGGCTTCCCCCACACCACCCTGATCAGATTCTGCCTTTTAACAAGATCCGCAGGCGATTCGTGGGCACATTTAAGTTTACGAAGCATTGCTCTAGAGGGACAGACGACAAACAAATACATTTACAGTCAAAAATTGGGGAGAACTGTTAAGAAATAAACAGGTTGAGGGGATTGAGAAAACCAGCGGGGCGAAAGGGGAGACAGCTGTTGTAGAGAATATGCTGAGGGAGGCTGCCTGACCAGAAGCCTGGGCTAACTGAAGCCTCTAATACAGGGCTTTACATAGAGCTAATGTAGCCGCATGCCACTAAAATCAAGGTGAATTGAATTAAACTGAGCCTGCAGAGTTAAGGGAACTGAACCTGGCCTAAGGTGGCAGTGAGGAACTAGCTAGAAGGGGAGAGTCATCCTGCAGAGTAAACGAGCAGAGAAGTGACCCGGGGAAAGGCTGGAACAACGGCCAAGGTCCAGCCTTCTCCAGGCAGCAAGCAAGGGGCATTCCAAACTTCATGTTTTCTAACATACCAGAATGCTTCTTCCTTATCTTGCCTTACTTCTCTACTAGAACATTAGCTCCGTGAGGATAGGGAATTGTATTTGCTCACTGTACCATGCCTGCACCTCCAGCAGGGCCCAGTGACGCCTGGAGGTTATCTGAGCCGACAGCACTGTTATGTATTATAGTACATAATAGTGCAGAGATTCATTCGTTCCCAGCTCTGACTGCACTGTTTGACTGGAGGGCTGGTACCCAGGTCCTCACCTAGCCAAGGCCACCCCAGGCCTGCAGTCAGTCCACCTGGCAGTGCTCTGCCCAGGCTGCCTGGCCAGGGACCACCCTACCCCAGGTTGGTTTCTTCACTCTCACAGGGCATTTACAATGTACTTTTAGCCTTCTCTGGTCTTTGGTAATTCTTTTACTACAGCAGAATTTTTACTGTTTTGTCTACTTTCACCTTTAACTGTTTTTCTTATTTATCATATACCATTTCTGTTAGCATTTTACTTAAAAATTTATCTTTTTCTCTGTTTTGAACAGGAAATAGGAATTCAATTCTATTGCCATTTATCATTGAGTTACTGAGTTCCTACTATGTGCCAAGCTCCACTCTGCACGCATATATGTAAGGAGACCCCCTCACTCCAGCCGACACATACACATAGATAAATTGTCCTCTAAATCAGGGAGGCCAAACGTACTCCAGAGACTTGGGCGACCTGACCCATGGGCTCCCAGGACTTGTATATAGGGCTCCCTGAGGAAGGTGCTCAGCTATTTACCCAAAATTGGGGCTCCAGGTTCCCCGGCAGGGCTTCAAACTGAAAGGACCAGTGTATCACCCTCACAGATGGAGCTACCCATCAGCCCCACCCACTAGCAGCTCTGAAAGCCTTCTCTAAGCAGAGGTAGGCTGAGCCTCTCAAGGTCAGATTTCATATCAACTTCAGCATCAGCCAAGCTACTGTATTTCCTTTATTCTCAGAAACACATTTTATCACATTTGAATGTTGCTGAAATCAAGATACATCTTATGAGAATAATGCTCATTTGATATATGAGTGTTGTATTTCATTTTTCTCCCAAAATGATGTTATTAGGCCAATTATGATTTCAGTCATTGAGGAAATAATGAAATATGACTAACTTTTTTTTGCAAACTTTCCCAAATATTTGCATTTCAGTCACTAACCAAATCCTTTAACCATGAATCCAGGACTTGCCAAAAACGGTTTTGGAATCTAGTATTTGAGAGAAAAAAATCTAAGGATCATGTTAACTATCCATTCTTTAAGATTTTTCTAAGACCCTAGACTAACTTGTCTTATTTTGCTACAGAAATGTCTTTCCTGGGTTAAAATTTAACAATGAGCTCTCAACTTTCATTGACATAAGAAGCATCCATTCATAGATCTTTCCTTGCACTGTACCTAATGTACCTTATATAAGGATTCATGCAGTAAATTCCTTCTAAAATCAAGTGTCAGGAAAATTTCTCTCAGTCTGGATTGATTTCATGCCTTGAACTGACAATCAATAAGGTGCAGTTGAGGTGGCAAAAGACACAAGATGGGGAAACTCCTTAAACCTTGGACTTCTCTCCCAGATAGTAATCAGCAGCACGTAGCTAACATAATAGTACCAACACTTACTACACTCTTGGCCAAAGTCAGGCTAAATGTTTCACCCACACTATAGCATTTAATTCTCACAGCAACCCTATGAGGCAAGTACTATTTTTAACCCTATGTTTTACATAAGATAACTGAGGAGCAGAGAGGTAAAGAATTAGGTTGAGCCATATGAAATTGCTGTTTTGTAGATTTAAAAAGTATCAGATATCAGCAAAATTATATGGTTCAACCTAACTGTATGCCCAAGATAATAAACTTCATAAGTGGCAGAATGTAAATGCAAATGCACATGCCTCTGACTCCAAAGCCCAAGTTTATGGGCAAAGTCATTCCTGGAGAAGGGACACCACAGGGAAGCCATATCATCATTAAATCTCATTAGAATATTCATACAATGAGACCTAGGAGAGAAAGGGGGTGACTGGAAATAATTGCCTGCATGAGCTAGGGACATATGGTCTTTCCAAAATACCTCAATTTTAAAATGAAGTCTCCTGCTTCAGTTCGAACATGTCCAGGTATAAGCATTTTTGCACACATCAATGTTAAAAGACAAAGACTATTGTTTCCAGTCTATATCTTTATGACATAAAGTGTATATGCCTATAATAATAATAAATTTAGCTAACATTTTTGAGTGCTCATCTAGTGCCAAACTCTGATCTAAATGTTGTACGTATATTAATGCATCCAAACAACACATAAGCTCTACAAAACAGGTACAGTAGATTCTTGTTATTCACAGAAGTTACATTCTATAGAGCCACTGTGAACATTGAATTAGTAATACTGAACCATTACTCCTAGGAGAAACACAGAGTTAAGTTCCTGTGAGCCTCTGGTCACATTTTCATGATCCTATTAACATATAACTGTATTTTATGTGTGCTTCTGTTGAAAGGCACATTTTAAAATATATATTATTCATTCATTGTTGAACTCATGGCCACCAGCACTGTAACTCGTGCCTGAATGAAGCTTATCCAACATATGCATTTTCTCTTTAAGTCACATCACAGCTTTCTTGTGCTTGGGAACACTAGACAGCACTTTAGCACTACACTTGGGGGCTTTTTTTTTTTTTTAAAAAAATTAGTTTCATTGAAACATATTCAAAAACAACAAAATCTATCCAAAGTGTACAATCAATGGCATTTGGTATAATCATTGAGTTGTGAATTTATCACTTCTACCAATATTAGAGCATTAATCTAAAAATAATAAGAAAAAACAAAGAACAAACAAAAATGGGGGCCATTTTAAACAGGGAAATCACCAACAAAAAAAAAAACCACAAAAATGTGAAAAACATGGCATTAAACATACTTTGTGAAGGACACTTGTTTATGGTACGAAAACAAAAATAAGAAGAATGTCACCTTGTTTGAACTTCGCCAGGAACATGTATGTTGGCAACTTAATTTTTTGCTGCTCTGCTTATGTCTGTGAATGACCACAAAAGTACCGTGAGTACTAAGTTGGGGGTTACAAATACAATTTAGCCAGTAGGTGAATTCACAAATACAGAATCCATAAGTAATGTACTGTGATGATCTCTATTTGTTTCATATCCACCGTCCTAGAACACGTATACATTTTAGAAAATGACTTTGGTGACCTCTAGTTTGTTTCATACCCACTCTCCTAGAACAGGTATTCATTTTAGAGTGGGGTCACCTTTTTTTGCATACTATGTGGAAATCTTCTGGAGGGCTTCAAAAACAAAAAGTCTTTTGTCTGTCATGAAGACCAAATGGAAGCAGAGGCTTAGAACGACCCCGATTCAGGCAATACATTTTTTTTTAAATTATCATTTATACATTTTTAAAAATTTATTTTGATTACATTTATATAAACACACATAAATACACAGAATTTCCCATCTTAGTAAACTTTATGAAATTAATTGCAATCATGATGTTGTACTACCATCACCACATCCATTACCAAGATTTTTTCAGGAACCCAAACAGAAGCTCTGTACCAAGCATTAGCTCCCCATTCCCCACCCCACCTAGCCCCTGGCGACCTGCATTCTAGTTTCTGACTCTATGAATTTGCATATTTTAATTATTTAGTATAAGTGAGATCATACAATATTTGCTCATTTGTGTCTGGCTTATTTCACTCAGCATAATGCTTTCAAAGCACATGCATGTTGTCAGATGTATCAGAACTTGTTTTTACAGCTGAACAATATTCCATTGCCTGGAGAGTCTACATTTTGTTTATATGTTCATCTGTTGATGGACACTTGGGAGATAGGCACAGTTATTGACTAAAAAAAAAAGTTGTTACTTCTCACCTACAAAAGTTGACAAATATTTAACACCTAGCATGTGCCTGTCGTGGTGACCTTTTTGCCTTCTTTAAAATATGTTGCACTTGTAATTAAAAAGTATATATATATATATATGCATGCGGAGTGTGTGCACACACATGTACACACAAAGTGAGCTAGAATGAACATCCTGAACTCAGTGATAAAAAGCATTTTGAGTCAGGCAATACATTTTTGTTAAGAGAAAACCACACGACCTAAAGTGATTTTCTAGGCTTTTCTGGTTGTATTTCTCAATATTTATATCTCCAGAGCTTTAAATATGGAGAGGTGAAATAAAATCCAGCAACATGGCGAAAATTTTCTTCTGAAATGCATTCTGATTTTTTTTTTTTTTTTACTAAGTAGAGCTGTGACTAAATATAGCCTATAAAAGCTGGCTGTATTTAGAAACGGCCTTTTTGTTTATTTCACCCAAAGTGCAGTACCAAAGCAAGGTTTCAGCCTTTTTAGATGGAGGAAATATTTGTAATGGTCTCGTTGTTTCTGTGGGCAATGCGCCCGCCCCCTCGCCACTTTCAACCCAAGCTCCTTAGAAGCAGGACTCTCTCTGGTTTGACCACAGAGTATTTTTAGTTCTTTCTGACACTCTTGGAACTGGGTGTAGTAAAGTCAGCTAACAGTTCTAATTGTCGCATCTCCTGCTTAGAAACTTGGGGAAAAATGATTGAAGCTCAAGTCACAATCCTCCTGGAAAAGGTGTGATGTCTGTCAGTTCTTCAAGAGTTAAGCAGCATATCTTGCACTTTCAAAGCCCCGTTGTTTTGCAAGAAGTCTTAGGTGAAAACAATGAGACAAAACGAAGCTTTGTGAAAGACAATGACTTTCATTCAAATGCCTCTCATTAGCTCCTTTATACTCTCCTATTTTGCACAGACTTGTATCCAGAATTATCCTGTTCTATTAGCTAGTCTGGTATAGGCTCAAAAAAAAGACATTTTTTTTTCTTAAATGCGGAGGGGGGAAAATTAAAGCAAAAAGGAATCTCTTTTAATTCATTCAGCCCCGAGTGTTCACTGGTTGGAGAAATTGTTTCTAGTCACAGTCCCTTTCAGCACTTTATGGGAAGAGCTAAAAGCTTCCCAGAAGTGCAGATTCCCAAGTGCATGCTAAAGGTTTAAAATAACTCACTTCTCTACAAATGAGGCAGCACTCACAATAGGAGAAAAAAGGAAATGTCCTTCAGTTTCTTTCCTTTTTTTTTTTTTTGCTTGTTGAACATGATTCATTTAAAAATTTCTAGAAATTGGGAGAGAAAGATAGCTCAAGTGTCTGGTTTCCTCCCCCTTCAACACATTCCTTAGAGATTCATTCCATCCGGAAGTCATGCCCATTACTTCCCAAGAAGGTGAGTCCCCAGTTTATGAGATTCTGTGGTCAAGATATTCAGACTTTTGGGCTGTGATTCAAGCTTATTGCAGTCCAAGTTCACAGAGCTCAGCATGTGAGGAAAATGGATGGTCAGAAGGATGCGCCTGGCAGAGTCGCCGTGAGAGGAGAGGACTGGGGGACGGTGGAGGGGACTGGCCAATCCTGTGATGGGATGCCAGGGAGATGGACCAAGGCTCCCTGGCGGGGGCTCAGGGAAGGGCAGGAGACCAGCGCCCTGGGTGCAGCCTTTGGTTTTCGCCTGCCAGGGGACAGCCCATCAGACTGAGGAGCTATGCACAAAAGGCCCTTAACAAACTGTATTTGCAGGAGCAAGCATAAGCAGCCAGCCACAGGAAACCAGGTCCTCTACTGTGCTCCTGTGAAAGGTCCAGATGGATACGCGCACCTGGTGCTGTCCATCACGGGCAGTAATGCCACCCATAATTGCACCTTTTCACTTAAACCGTCAAGAGATTTTATTTATCTATGCAACAACTTTGTCCCTGGTTTCACTAACCTGTGTCTACTAAGCAAGTCAGATTCACAATTAGGCCTAAATTATAGTGGTGCTTCAAGTCTCCATTGCTTCTAGCAAGAAGTCCAGTCTTTACCAGAGTAGGTCTCACCAAATAATTAGGAACTTCCCCGGAGCAGCTTACAAGTATCTGTGAACTGGTCTTCATTACCATTCCCTTGCAATGGCTGCAGAAACCCAGATGAAGCCCTTTTAGCCTGATCCCCCAACCACTGGGCCTCTCTGACTGACTGCTTTGCCAGCGTTCTGGGCTGGTGAAGCCAGAAGCCCCGTGTTGCTGAGTGCTATGCTGAAACCCACCCATCTGCCGACCTTGAGGCCTTGCTGTTGCCATGATTACCACCTCTGCTAACCCAGAGCCACCCACCTCCACCAACCTTTGACAATTAGGCCAGGCTAGTGTGGTTCCTGGCAGTAATAGTTGAGATGATCCTTCCTGCTCTTCTCTGGGATGACCCAGAGCCATGCTGCCTGGGCCCCAGATATCACAGCCTTTCAATTGCACACCATAGCTCTTTCAATTGTCACATTTGCAGCCCTTTTCCTCTAAGTTCTCCCACGGCAACAGGTGGTTACCTCAGCAGGGTTGCTAGTACCCTTGCCCGAATCGGCAAGGGTACTAGCGAAGATGCAGGCCTGGTACACATCCAGCTCGCCTCTAGACTCCACCCCCTCTTATGGTGAGGTTCTTACCAGACACCTGTTGTCCTTTCCCACAAACTTTGGTCTGGAGCACCCCAGGTCATCAGATATAGTTTTATGTCTCCATTTCTCTTTGGTGGGGGCAGAGTGGTGGGCTCCTCCCTCCCCCATAAATTTGTGGAGGGACAGCACTGTATAGTCTCAAATACAAATGACTGAATTGGGGGAGTGTGATAGTTTGAGATTATTTACGAATCTCCAAAAGAGAAAGATTATATTTATAAATGAATCTATTCCTCTGGGTGTGATGCCCTTTGATTGTATTAAATTCAGCTGAGGTGCCTTTGATTAGATTACCTGTTAAGATTGAGTTGGGGCTTTTCTTTGATTTGACTAGTCAGTGGGTGTGACTCAGGTTAAGTCCCCGCCCCCTTGCTGGGTTTGATTAAATAGACACTCACACAAGAAGACACACAGGAAGAGAGAGAGTTCTGTCATTTTGATCCTGGGGCCCCAGGGAGAGATGACCCATTCACCTGATAGTTTGCAGCTGACCTTGAGAAGAGACCAGAACAACTGAGACTGATACAGAAGGACCAGAAAGAAACAAGCCTTATGTCAGGAGAGAGAGGACTGGAAGCCCAGAGGGGAAGGAGAGACCAGCAGAGATCAGCAACCATTTTGCTTCAACACGTGGCAACTGACTTTGGTGAGAAAGTACCTCTTTTGGTACCTTGAGTTGGACTTTTCACAGCCTTGGGACTGTTAGCTTTTATGCCCAAATAAATGCCCATTATAAAAGCCAACAGATTTCTGGTGCTTTGCATCAGTACCCCTTTAGCAAACTAGTACAGAAAGGGCTAATGTGAGCCCCAGACACTGAGTTAGTCCATACTGTCCTGATGCAAAAACAAACTGAATCAGATTTTCCTTGTGTCCACATGTTTATCAAATTGCCTATAGCCATCATTCATCCATTTATTTATTCAACATTTATTAAATACCTACAATGTGCCAGGGAGTATGGCAGGCTTTGGAAACCCAAAGATGAATAAAACAGGGTCCCTCAACTCAAAGCATAGACTGATACCTAAACAATTACTTATAACATAATGTTCTAAGTGTCTATTATAAAGCTATTTCATGCTATGGAGCACAGAAGAGCAGAAGATTCCTTCTGCTTGGAAGAGTCAAAGAAAACTTCTAAGAATAGAGGATGATTAGGCTGGGTATTGAAGGAGTGCCTTAGGAATAGAAGTTGTAAGGAATTCCAGAGGGAGAGACATACTAATGAGTATTGTCCCAGAAGCATGGAAGTTCATTGTTTACTTAGGGAAGCATTAGAATGAAGTATGACTGGCATATATAGGCAAAGGAGGAATTGGAAGGGCAGGAAATGAAGCCAGTCAGATAGAATGGAGCAGCTCACAAAGAGTTTAGTTTGTCCTTCTAAGTACCTGTCATTTAGTTCAATTTTGGAAAGCATTTCTTAAGCACCTGCTATGCTTCTGGCATTGTGCTAGGTACTAGGGATGGAATGATGGTGAAAGAATGGTCCTGTCCTTGAGTAGGCTAAATCACTTGGGAAGACAAACTTGGGAAGAGAGAATTTCAACATGATGCTATGCCAGAGGGATGAACAAGGTGCTCTAAGGCACATAACCTCAGGGGAGAAGGAGTAGGGGCAAGTTTGGGGTAGGCTTCCTGTGAGAATCACTGCTGAAGTTTAGTCTTAAAGGATGAATGGGTGTGATCCTGGAAAGACAAGGGAGGAAAAGGCTTTCCAGACAGAGGGATCAAACACAGTGAGGAAAGACATGGGGACACCAAACAGTATTGTGGTAGTTTAAATTATGTACCCCAGAAAAAAACATATTCTTAATTCAATCCCATTCCTATGGGTGTAAACCCATTGTAAATAGAACCTTCTGAAGATGTTATTTTTAGTTAAGGTGTGGCCAACTGAATCAGGATGGGTCTTAATCTTATTACTGGAGGACTTCTTTGAAAAATGCCGTGCGGAGGAGCAGGAAAGCAAAAGCCAACGGAACCTGGAAGAGAAAGGAGATGACATCACTATGTGACAGGAAAGCCAAGGAGCCCTGTTTTAGTTTGCTAAAGGATGTCAAACAATATAGCAGAAATGGATTGGCTTTTATAATGGGGATTTATTAACTTATAAGGTTACAGTTCTAAGGCTGTGAAAGTGTCCAAATCAAGGCATCATCATGAAATCTTTCTCCCTGAGCTGCAGCTGTGGGCGATCAGGTACATGGCAGGGTCTGCTCATCTCTCCCCTCTCCTCTGGGCCTCATTGCTTTCAGCTTCTGGCTAATGTGGCTTCCTCTCAGCTTCTGTTTTCCATGATTTCAGTTTCTGGCTCCTGGAGCCTTCTCTATCAGCTTCTGGGTTCTTCTTTGTCTCTGTAGCCTTTTTTTGTATCTGCAGCCTTTTATTCCTCCATTTCTAAAGGACTCCAGTAAGAGGATTAAGACCCACCCTGGGTCACACAATCTAATCAAAGCCCCTTAACTTAAGTAATTTAATCAAAAGGTCCCACCTACAATAGGAATGGATTAGCTTTAAGGACAGGATATTTTGGGGTCCACAAAAACTTCAAATTGCCACAAACCCCAAGGACTGCCAGCCAACCAGAGTGCCATTGATCCCGGGAGGAAGCAAGCCTTCTAGTCTCTGAAACTGTAAGCCAATAAATTCCTATTGTTTAGGACAACCTATTGTTTGGTATTTGTCATAGTAGCCAGGAAACTAAGACAAACATCACTTATTGTTTTTATTTACTTGGCAGAAGGAGATGATTAGAAGCAGCTTGGTACTGCTGAAATATGAAGTGAGAGACTAGAAGTGGCAGGAGGTAAGAATGAGGGCACAGAGGGCCTGGTGTGCCAGGCTCAGACCTTTATACTTTGTCTTGCAGGAAAGGGGGAGCCATGGAAAGTTTCAAGCATGGGCGTGAAGTGATAAATTTGCATTGTAAAGAGGTTATTCAAGGGCAGTACAGGACATGACAAATCTGGAGGCACAGAGAATAGGCTATTGCCATCTCCAGGCAAGAGATACTGAAGCCTTGAAAGAAGAATATGGAGGGGAGCCAGCTGGATCATTTGCATAGATATCTTCTAATGAGCTAACATTCTAAATGACATGCAAGATGTGATATTTTGGGTTCATATCTGTTGTTAGGCCATACTCCCCATTTTATTCCCTAGACAGAAAGAAAATTACTGTTTTAAGAATGAGTCTAGATCAGTCTGTTTTTGTAAATAAAGGTTTATTGCAATCCAACCACATTTATGTGGGTTATGGGTAGTCTATGGCTGCTTTCACACTACAATGGCAGCATTGAGTAGTTGTAACAGAGATCGTCAGGCAAAGCCTAACATATTTACTATCTGGCCCTTTCCAGAAAAAGTTTGATGAACCCTGTCCTAGATATTTGCATAGGGACAGTATATTAGCTAATAGTATTGCGTCAATGTTAATTTTGCTTAGTGTGAGACTACATCATGAATCAAGACTATACTCTTGTTCTTAGAAAAGGGGTGCTGAAGATCTATGGGGGTACTCTCAAATGGTTGATATATAGGTGATAGCCATACAGATACTTAACTAGACAGATGAATAGAGATAAGGCAAAAGTGTAAAAATGGTAACATGGTGAATCTTGGTGAAGGGCAGAAGGGTATTCATGGATTATTCCTTTTAATTATGTCATTCATACATGAACATACATAAACAATAAGTGCATAGTAGAAGTTGTGAGCTTACAAACAAACATGTATAACATTGTTCAGGGCTCCCATACATCACCCCACCACAAATACCTTGCATTGTTGTGAATCATTTGTTGCAAATTATGAAAGAGCATTGTCAAAGCATTCTACTAACTAGAGTCCATACCTTACATTTGGTGTATTTTCCTCCAACCCACCCTATTATTTTTTTATTCATAAACCATATAATTTATCTAAAGTATACAATCAATGGCATTTGGTATAACTACCGAGCTGTATATTCATCACTTCAATCAATATTAGAGCATTTTCATTACTCAAAAAAACAAAATCCAACAAAAACCAAGCCACTATCATACCCATATGTTAGCACTACTAATTACAAATCCAATGATGAGTATTCACCATTTCTATTAATTTCCAAACATTTACTAACAACTTTTTACCAATTCTGCACAGATTAAACCTCAGCTTTCCATTCTCTAACCACATTCTAGTCAATGGTGACTTATATTCTAGCTGTTAATTCCATGAGTTTGCACATTATTTAGTTCATAAAAGCAAAATCATACAATAGTTGCTCTTTTGTGTCTGGCTTCCTTCACTCAACATAATGTCCTCCAGGTTCATCCATGTTGTCATTTACTTCACGACTTCATTTCTTGCATGTATATATATGTATAATAAACGAGTTCAGCAAAGTGGCAGTATACAAGATCAATACAAAAATTAATAACGTTTTTATACACTGCTGGTGAGCAACCTGAGGAGGAAATCAGAAAAAAATTCCATTTTTAATAGTGACTAAAAGAATCAAATATTTAGGAATAAAATTAACCATGGACATAAAGGACCTATATTCAGAAAACTACAAAACATTGCTAAAAGAAACCAAAGAAGAATTAAATAAATGGAAGGATATTCTGTGTTCATGGACTAGAAGACTAAATATCATTAAGATATCAATTATACCCAAACTGATTTACAGATTCAATACAATCTCAACAAAAAAATTCCAACAGCTTTTTTTTTGCAGAAATGGAAAAGCCAATTATCAAATTTATTTGGAAGGGTAAGGGGCCCCGAATAGCTGAAAATATCTTTAAAAGAAAAACAAAGTTGGAGGACTCTCACTTTCTGACTTTAAGGCCTATTACTTAGCTACAGTGGTAAAAACAGCATGGTACTGGCATAAAGACAGTGAGATTAACCAATGCAACCGAATTGAGAACT